>JAUTBT010000758.1:0-11051 GCA_032361225.1 Lepetodrilus schrolli | reverse complement strand
ATATTATAATTAAGGAATAATATATTACATAGATCAAACACAAATATACTTATTGTGGCCAATAAGTATTATTTTATGCAACAAAATGACAAGTTTCCATGGAGGATATAAAATTAATATAATGAGTGAATTATTGTTTTACGTCAAAGCAGGAATCTTTCACACGTCACGACAATTAACACAAATTATAATGTAAGACATAAAAATTCATCCATAATAAAACTTTTGAAGCAATAGTTGAGTAAAGCTTCATAAATCGGAAGATGCTCTTGTAAAATATCCAGGAAGCTCCACATTTTAACATTCCATCAACAAACTTAAGGTAGTGTATCAACAAACAGGTTTAGATTTAATGACTAGTAGAAAAGTGATATTTGCAAGGTTTTTATTAAAATTATAAAACTCAGAAAAGTTATGTAGAAGACCACACAATTGTGACTGGTTTAAATGGTTGCACACAAAAGGGTCCTATGAATATTTTCATGATTGTAGTTTTACCAGGTCATCGTAATGGACTGTGACATTCATCTTCATGCTTGAGAAAGTCTGGTCCAACATCATCTGACGTAACTGAAAGAAAAACGATAATATGCTAAATGTTAAACACAGAATTTCAGCCTCTATTCCAACAACGTAATTATTGCTATTTTTTATTATTACTTTGTTGTTTATGTATAATTCTTATACATGTATCAAACTGTCATTAACCAGGAAATTGAAATTGTCTGATATCTCAATGTAAATATTTTTTATCAGAAATCCAATAGGAGTTGTGACCCCTTACCTCATTGACCTTGAGAGGGTCATCAGCCAACTCAACTTCAGCAAGGTCTACACTGTTGTAGCTAGGTTTGGGGTGCAGCAACTCTTTGTTCTTTTGAAACTGTAAATGCATAGATTAGAATCATTAAAAGTGAATGTGTAAAATCATTAAGTAATTGACAGTGATGACAAACACATAAAAACATATTGCACCTCGGCTGTTAACTGAGTTCATTGACGATGAGAAACTGGCTCCTCATACATTAACTATGTTATAAAGCAGGCCATTGAAAATGACAATGATATGAAAATTAATTTACCACACATGACTCACCAATGGCCTAAAATCTGGGTGGAAGATAATATAACCATGATTGGTAATAGCAAAGGCATAGCCATTCACGCCAAGCTGAAAGAAAAAACATCTTATACACTGGTTTATAG
The DNA here is from genome assembly GCA_032361225.1 of Lepetodrilus schrolli. NCBI lineage: Eukaryota > Metazoa > Mollusca > Gastropoda > Lepetellida > Lepetodrilidae > Lepetodrilus > Lepetodrilus schrolli. The sequence continues at coordinate 9,845 of JAUTBT010000758.1, read as the reverse complement.
ACAAAATCCCTTAGAAAACTGATTATGCAATTACGTTTGATCGAAATGAAATAGAATTGCTTCTTTATTTTGTTTCTTTCTTTTATTTAAATTATTTTTATTCAATTAACTGGAATATATCATTAAGTGGAGTAGGCCATATCACTAAGTACTCCTACCTTGTATAGAGGGATATATTTCTTGAGTTCAAATGTCCGCACATCTGTTCCTACCACTCCAAGCAGGTTTCCCTCTGGAGTTTCCCCTTCCACTCCCTGCAATACAGAATAATAACGCATACAGGATAAAAATGTATTCTTATTAATAAAGTAATGCACGATTATATACATAATAGAGCAAAATATAGGGTTTCAAGTTAATTTAAACCATTTTATTAAATATTCAAAGAAATTATATGAAACCAAGTCGTATCATATACTAGTATTAAAGGAATTGCTTGGTTATTTTATGAGTGCATCCTCCGATTTATGGTTTGATAAATCGGAGGATGCATTCATAAACCACCATAAATCTCCATAGCATTTTGTCAGTTAACCTTAGATATAAACATAAAACTTAATGAATGAAAATTATTGTGCTCTCTTATTTCAACCACATAGTCTATACAAATATTTGATGAAAAATATTTGTGAATTTCAGAGGTAAAGGGAGGCAATCCTACATACTGTAGATTCTCTTGAATCAAAAACGGGCATCGAAACTGTAATCATCAATCCAAGACCCTGAAAATAAATGATGAAAAATCAATTACATGTATATGAATAAACATTTCTTTTCTCAACAAAGGATCTCAAGGAGGTCAAAGTCGAGGAAGAGTAAGTCTCATCATTGCCAGTTTTACAAACACAATTACTGCACAGGGTTTTCTCGTCAAGCTTGCGAGTCTACTTCAATGACCAGGTAATGACACAAATCTAAGACTAATTCTCAATTTGCAGGAGAAGAAGGAGAGGGATTATTTTATAGAAATAAATCCTTGCTTCTTGATTTACACGAAATTGCCTTAAGGCTTCCTATTTATAGGACAAGGCCGACCCTTTCTGGAAAACATCAGACCTTTAACCTATTAACATGCTTGATAAAATCTCAACCATGTTGTATTTAGTCATGTTCTGTAAGGTGTAAAACACATTTTTAAAACCTCAACTGTGTATGTGATCTTTTAATGGTAAGTAGCTTGCATTCAAATTTGGAACACAGATGAAAATATCAAATGAGAGAGACCCTACCATCATATACATAATTCCGTTTTTAGAGCCGCTTTCAAGATTCATTCACATTACTACCATAGTACCTACTAGTCTATGATTGTTGAGCTGACAAAATAGGGAAATCAAATATAAGAATAAAAAATGAGTTTGAAGTTACAGTTCATCTATTTAGTATTAGCATTATGCAGGGAAATATTTATTAAGCTCATGAATAGGTGAACAACAAAAGAAATACTAGTAATCTTAATTTCTCCTGTTATTTCCTGTTATCAATAATAATAATAATGTGCATGTTTATATTGTGCCAAATCCACCCTCAAAAGCTTGCTCATTACTACATTATTACCCCGGTCTGTGGATCAATGTGCACTCATTTCACCTTCTCAATTCCCTGGGGAGTATACAACCCAAGCTGCCAGTTAAGACACTAGAAGGTTTTACATTCACACTACCATCTCATCCTACCAGGTACCCATTCATAGTTGGGTGAACTGGAACAGTGTGGATCTAATCTCTTTGCTCAAGAGTGCTACACATGAGTTATGAGGCAGTCTCTAAACCACTGTGCTTCACTATCATCTGTCTATCTATCAATATCATTTGTCTATCAATGTCATCTGTCAATCAATATCATCTGTCTATTACTATCATTTATCAATAATATGATGCTTTTTGCATATACGATATAGCTCAGTACATCATTGGCATATATTCCTGCAACCAATATCGTGGACTTAAAATCGATATCGCGGGCTGAAAATCCCTATTGCGGGCAGAAAATCCATATCAAAACAGCTTCCATCTACATATATTCTTTCTAAAAAAAAAAAGTTCAAATGAACAGACAGGAGTAGTGACATCACGCTATGTGTGATGTCAAGCTATGTGTGACATCAAACTATTTAACGTCAATGCAGATGACTTCATTCATGCTGAATCTGAGATCCTCCAATGCCTCAACTTGGAATTAGCTCATAGAATACTATTGCCAAGATTGACAATTCACAAATGCTGTGATAGAAATGACTTGTTGTGTGGGAAATTGATGATTATTAGATATAGACGTTTCTATAAAGTACAGACATTATAATAATTCAATATTGGTAAGCATTCTATATACTTAGAACAACTGACTTTGACAAGTTTTTGTTTAACTGTTCATTTTAATTTTCAAATATTTTTTGTTTGTTAGATTAACAGTGGGTATGTGATAAACAGGTTATAATATGTCTATTCCCTTATCATACCCTAATATATTGGCCCACAACCCATTTCGGCTACTAATGTGAGTCTCGGACCAATATAGGAAATAGACATATGATAACCTCTATTTATCCTATGTCTATCAATATCATCTACACATTTATAATTAAATACGTCATCTTGTGACAATTCACATTCACTCAAGATAAATTATTTTGTTCCACAATAATCATTAACTACTCACAAGAACATAGAACAAATTGTTTTGTTCTACAATAATCATTAGACATTAGCAAACACGTTGAACATATTGTTTTGTTCTGCAAATAATCATTAAACAAACATCCTTATTCCTACCATCACTGCAATTTCCTGACATCTTCCTTAGACTAGGGTCCTTGCTATGCAAATATATTGAAATCCCCATTTCCTGCATTGCTCAGTGTTTCAGTGCTAGAGCACTAGCAGGTAAATGTATAACACTTACTGAGTCCACCATATCCTCCACTGAAGCTAACAATTTCAAAGAGCGTACAGAAGTATGTGCATATAGCCCAGAGCAAGATACAACAATTGCTGGAATTATGGTCAATTTCACAGAACATTGTCATTGATCTACATGAAGTGCTGCCCCTGTCTCAGTCTACTGCACAGGTTCCTTTCAGCATTGACAGAATTTTAATGAAGTCATGCCCTGAACATAATTTCAAGTATGAGTATCGGTGACTGTAATATACATTGCCATGACTCAATACTACAAGTGTCCCCTGATTGATTCATTTATCTACTGAAACAAAAATAAGGGAACGTATTGTTTTGTAGTAAACAGCATTTTTCACATGGTGTTGTTTATTCATTTTACAAATGCTAGAATTAACATAAATCTGAAAGATTGTGTGTCTGGTCTGTCCCCCATGTTTTGCAATAACAACTGCACATCTTCTTGGAACACTGTGGATCAGTTCTCAATGTTTGTTGGGGACTGTTGATCCATTCCTCTCTTATTATGAAATTATGAAAAAAATGAGTCAAAAATGAATTGTATCATAAGTTTTAATCTCACTTCTGCATACGTAATTCTATTGCATTCACACTATGTATTCCATTTCATCAATAGTTGGCATATCATTCTTTGTTCTCAATCATGTCTTTCATACTACAATTCATTTTTTACTCATGTATTTCATAACTAATCATTCCTCGTCGCATATGGGTGAAAGATTCCCGCTGTGACGTAAAACAATAATTCACTCACTCACTCTTCAAATTGTTCATCTAAATTATCAGACTGTTATGTATAGGGCAGTATAATTTCTAAATTCAAGAAATTACACTTTTGACTTGTTGGGTAGGAATTCATGCTCAAGCTTAAATTTGGGAATTTGTGAACAAAACTGAGTTAAGCATGAAATTGTACCCATTTCTTTTCGTAATTTCAGAGCCTAGTGTTGAGCTATGTCAAGAAGCCTGCGGTTAGTTAAAAGATGAGCACCACAGTTACCTTGTTGAAGTCTTCATAAGGGGAGTCCCTGAGCATGTCTGTCCGAGTGGAGAATGGGTGTTCCACCTTCTCCATGATGGCCGACTGTTCAGTAGCATAGTCCAGGTATGCTGCAGTCCAGATCAGGTTATGGTATCTCTCCTGGACCATTGGCCGACTCAGCATCTTGATGTATTGCTGTAACAAGAAACCTCAGACTCAGCATCTTGATGTATTGCTGGAACAAGAAACCACAGACTCAACATCTTGATGTATTGCTGCAACAAGAAACCACAGACTCAATATCTTGATGTATTGCTGCAACAAGAAACCACACTCAACATCTTGATGTATTGCTGCAACAAGAAACCACACTCAACATCTTGATGTATTGCTGCAACAAGAAACCTCAGACTCAACATCTTCATGTATTTCTGCAACTAGAAACTACTGTCATAATTTTTATTATTTTTAATTGGGGTTTAGAGCCGCTTTCAAGATTCTTTCACCTATATCACAGTTTATGAAACCCACAACATCCATAGCACTGAATGTTGCAGTAAACCTGCGAGCACCAGCTGGTACTGACAGACCAAGGATGATATCTACATTGCCATGCTACATACAGTGCATCCTATCAATATCACATCAGAAAAGTAACTTCCGTGAACATTGATGCCAGGCTCCCAGGGCGGGATTTGAACCTGGAACCTTTGTCCAACAAAGTCCAACGTTCTACCATTGTGCTATCACCCGCCCCCTACTGTCATAGCATCTTGATATTGCTGTATTGCTGCAGGTAGGAACTACTATATTAACATCTTGATATATTGATGAAACAAGAAACTATTGTCTTATATTACTCTGTAGTATATTGCTGCAATATGAAACGATAGATTTAATTTTCATGTAGCTGCTACAAGAATCCCCATTATGAACTTGATGTACTGCTTAATAAGAATCTATAGTTTCAATTACATGATTAATGATTGGAAACTCAAGTATGGAAATAATTATAATTGAACTGAATTTAATCACTATCATCTTCCACATGATTATTTATACAAACAATAGTTTTTTTGGAAAGTATTATCTTACTTAACCACTTTAATGTGGTATTTCAAAATGTCATGCAACATCCTCCTCAAAACCGCACTCAATACCATTCTTAGTGCATCTCCATTTTGAATATCACACAATTATTGAGATAATTCTATAAATTGCATTCAAGAAAGAAACAAAAATCCTGATATGATCTTAATAGAAATTGATGGAATAATTATAAATATAATTGCTTATATAAAAATTCACATGATTGATACTATACTTAAAAAATTGTTGCAATTATCTGCAATTTTATATTGGTTTCTATTGGAACATCAAAGGATATTTACTAATGCATATATTCATACTTTTATATGACAATTTCAGCATTAGACTACTTGTCTCCACACCAGCCTGTTCCAAACACTATTACATATATTTGTATTCAATCTGCATAGTCTTTAGAAATATAGTGCTATCTTGCATGCAAGCACTAAGCCTTAGTGTATCATCATTTATCAATTCTGGAAATGTCTTGAATTGGCATATATGTCCTGGATAATTGGAGCTATGGCACTGATAGCGAAAACCGTATTAAATTGGAGCCGATTTGCATGCAATCCACACTGTCTGTGTAAAATATAGGAGGTATTAGTGGATCACAAACTACTGCCATCTGACTTGAAGAATACGTCAAGTGTCAAATTAAGATGAAATGTATAACGATCGGTTCTCATTTAAAGTAAATCTTAAATGTGTTTGTTCTTTACACAGACATTAAGTGACTAAAAAAACATCAATCATATTGCCTGACTAAGTCCGATGTATCATTCTGTAATTATAAATACATTGACAAACATATCATAATAGATGCATGGGCACTCGCTCACGTTGACTTAGGGTTCCCTTTTCCCCCATTACAATTGGTATTGATAGATAGCAGCACTCCAAAACGTAAGTTCAAAGCACCAATAACTTTTAGAAGCCAGCATCGATTGGTGCATATGTGAATACTGATGACCATGACGTCAATTTAAACATTTATTCATTAAAAAAAAAAAATTATATCTTTTTCTGGCTAGCGAAATTGGTAAATATAACAGCTTTTAAGTTTTTCTCAGTTTCATATTCAAATGAGCCTTTAATCTTTTCCTCAAAACAATAACTCTGTTTTAATGTCAGCTTCTCAAAACCTTCCTAACATTTATCCATTCTTATGTATATATTCCATTATACTATTCTTATTATCCTATATACTGGCTATATATGGATTTGGCAGTCTGAGGGTTAAAACATCATGGAATTCTGGATCCCATTCCACAGAACATTCTGCTATGACCATTCTGCGGAACAGGAACATGGTTCAGAATACAGAACATTAAACATTAAACTAAAATCCAGAATCAGTTGCAACTAAGGGAAGATAATTCTAAGATAAAATTCAGGTAGAATAACTTTAAAAGGTTTACCTGGACATTTTCTTGTACATCGGCTCTGGTGGATATGTGTTTGTGATCACCTGATTGAAATGGAAGACAAAATATTATGAGGATGAATTTATTATTGATGACAATAATCATAATAATTAATCCTATGTGCCATAAAATTTAATGCATCAGGAAGAATAGAACTGAGTGATGCTATGCATGTACAATATGTTTATTTATCTATTTTTGTTTTTAAATTAAAGTACATTAATTTTTAAAATACTGGATCCAAACCTGACCCTGTGGTTTATACTTATTCATGGGTCATCAAAGGTCATTACTGGCATATCGAGGGCATACTGTACTTTATTTAACTAGTGTGAATATTAACATGCCGCAATAAGTATAAATGCACAAGAAAACTAAATAAAAGTAAAAGAAAAAGCAACATAACTACTGAACAAATATTAGTATTTCAATTATTGTATTTCTGGTGATTTTTACAAAGCAGCAGATTCAGGACTACATTTCGCTCAACTGGATTAAAATGTTAGATGCTGTGTCAGTTAACATTCTACCTCCTGTCACCAACTGGAGATACAATATAGAACAATGATAATAATTAGCCCAGCAGATAGAGGGTTAATTAATGCACAGCAGTTTTGTTATTAATGCTCGTTGTTTTTTAGTTTTATAACTTCCTGCCAGAACTAACTGACAAGCACACTGTCTATTAGTTCTTAAAGTGTGCTCCCAAATAGCAGATATAATTCAAAGTTAATGAAGTCACATGGGAGAAGAAACAATGAAGTAATAACCCAGAACACATATAATCTGTGAATAAATGCATGCGATCCAGGCATCAATTTGTTGCAAAAACATCTGTGATATACAGGTTGCACTCTAAAGGTTTAACGTGTGTGACTTTTGGTCCATATGCACTAATCTTTCAATGACTAATATGGGCTAACAAGTGAAATAGTACAGACCCACATGGTACTAAGGGTGCCCACATGATACTAAGAGGCCCACATGGTACTAAGGGGGACCACAGGAATGGTACAGTTCTGAGTTTGCTTTCTAAAGACAACATTATCTGCAGGTAGGGTCCTGTGGCCTAATAGTAGCTATGCCCATGACTTTGTGATCTGTTCATGCTGGGAGGAGAACCTGATATATACAATAAGAAAGTCTTATGTTAAATGCAAGTCTGTTTATTATACCATGACTTTATGATATATTTATTGTAGGAGGAGAGTCTGATATATACAGTAAGTACGTCTTATATTAAATGCAGGTCTGTGTATTACACCAAGACATTGTAATATCATTATGGTGAGAAGAGAGCCTGTTATACAATAAGTAACTGTTATGGTAAATTCTTCTCTATGTACTACACAATTAAAAAACATTCTTGAAGGACATTTCCAAAAGAAACCGTAAAAATTAAAATCAATAAAAAGTTAGCATTGTACTTAAAATGAAGTCATTACAAAATTGGGAGAACATTTTTTTTAAATACAGCATTTTTTGTTTATGCAAAGAGAAATCATAAAAAAAATTGAAATAGATTAATGGCTGCAGCATCTAAGAAGGACTATCGGGAGAAGCAGATCATACATATTATTGATGAGAAACCACTTACCCTTATTGGCACATGCCATCCACTTGACTTGTCTGTTGTCAGACACTTCTTTCCCTATCAGATAGGTAAACACACGGATCTGTAAAGTGATGAGAACGGACATTACTCGCTGTTTGATCATTAATCGTGTGTACACATGAGGAGCGCCCGACCTTTGTGACCCTTGAAGGATTTGTATGATGTATTCTAACTAAATTCCTGGTTAAAAATTGTCATAAATAACTGATAAATACTTTGACAATGCTCTGCAGTAAAAGGCAAGGAAATATCATTTCTTACTATGATGGTTACACAATTTCGCGACTGCTGATTGGTTAAAACATGACGAAGGATTACACAACAAATTGTTGTGTTCATACTTGTGTAAACTTCACAAAATGTTTGAACTTCTGTGTATACTTTTGCTGAAACTACCTTCATTGGAATGTCAGCATTGTTCTTTTATGTCATGGTTGTCTCGACTACAAAGCCAAATGAGGTCACAGTGGAATCAGTTACAACAGTGCATCATTTTATTTTAGGCTTATTTCATTTCTAGATGCAGGTTTTCATAACTACATCTAGTCCATTGCCATAATTTTGTATACATGTACGTCATCTAACAACAAACTGACGGTTTAAACAACGGGTCATCATAGTAGAAGTTTGTCCATTGATAAACAGCTAGAATAATATGCATTTTAAGATTCAGAACATGGCTAGTGCCTCTCACGAACTCCTACTTTCATGTTGCTTTAATAACTGTTCCTTCTCTATCATATTTATCAAGAAAATGCTCTACATAAAAACGAATTGACAATCAGAAGACCCACACTGAAAATGTCTGTTTGACTGTATTAATGCGCCACGGTTTATGAAATCATCACTGCCTATTACAAATTAGTTTATTAGAAATTATAAGAAATGACCGTCATATTATGGTTGTTCACTGATGTATGAACGATTTGGAAGAGTTTAACCAGCACTTTCAAATTGTTCATACTTCAGTGAACAACCATAAAATGACGGTCATTTCTTAAGTAAAATGTAAGAAAAAATATTCAAAAAAATCCCGAAGACTGTAATATACATAATATTGAAAAGTCTGTACAAAATACTGTCATAATTACATTTTTATGCCCAACATGGGCTTGTAAACTGATTTTATAATGCTTAATTGACCTTAATGTAAAATTGAAGCTCCCATAGAATATGAGTATGATCTGACAATAGTGCACATAAGTGGGTAAAATTCTATTTTTAGAAGTATCCGGTTTCAAGATTCTGGTGATAACCTACACGGTGACGTGTGCGTGGCTGTTGTTTTATTTACATACCTTACGTTGTTTCTCTATCTATCACATGTGGATGATGCTGAACAACATAATTAATCTCTGAATCGAACAGAAATTTCAGCACACGATCCGTATATCTTTGAATTTGATTCAATATGATAATTCTATGTATTAGCTTAGGTAAATATTTTCTATGATAGTGACTGAGTAATTAATTATTAGTTTTAATTAGGCTGCATTGCAAAATCTTATAATTTTTTTATATTGAGCAATAAATACAGTATCAATTTAGGCAATCCTGTTGTGATCATCCTCATCATGTTTGAATAAATTAACACAGAAATTAGATAGAATTGATATTAATTTGTTTCCAAATTTTCAAAAATTACATAAGGTGTTCCTATTAATATTTTTACATTGAAATATGGCTAGAATATTTCCACATATTTCCAATATTTTGCAATGATAAAAACCACTATTAAAACAGTATGCTACCATCGTAAAATATGCATATATATATATATCTATATATATATATATATATATATATATATATATATA
>JAUTBT010000757.1:0-11051 GCA_032361225.1 Lepetodrilus schrolli | reverse complement strand
AGCTTCTAACTGTGCCAGAGTTTGAACTGGGGGGTCTCGACGCCTGATATTCCGACCCAGGATGTCCCAAACATCCCAATGTGATTTTGGTGGCGCTTAACTTATGATGAAGTGTATATATATATGATCTTCCTCTGAAGTAGTTCTTACCAAAAACGTTTCGTGGCATAATTTTCGATTTCTTTTTGTAACTTTGTTTTGTTGAAAAATTGGCAGTTTAGAAGAAAGAAAGTAAAAATACATAAACCCAAAAATTCGAAAAGGTTGATATGAAACATCTTTCACAAGGTCAAGGACTATATCGAAGATCACGATTATTTCTTCCCTGTAAACATCCTTACAAAGTTCTGTGAAGGAACGTAGAGCTGTTAAGGAATGCTGTTTGCATTGTTCGTGCCTTTAAAACGTGCACCAGTATTTGTATAGCAAAATATCTGTGTGGATACTATTAGTCGGGCAGCCAGATCTCGATTTTAGGCTGAAACTGGAAGTAGCGTAGTGGAAGTAGTGGTTTCCGTTAATTTAGGGTGTCAATTAACAATTTACCGCCAATTAACAAAAATTACACTTTTGGGATATAATAATACGATTTGTTCTATGTAGGGGAAAATGAAATGGAGATATCTTATCAACCAAACAATATATTGCCATTCATTATTTGTGCCTTGACGTTTTCTACAGTTTGCATTGATTGCAAATTTAGTCAGTACTTATGCCAACAAAGATTATCGTATAAGCAGTTATACAAATATAATAATTTATGTTAAATTTTGCACACCAAAAAGGTACGCGTGTCTCCCACCAAAAACACGTTACTGAGCTGATTAAGTGTTCATTGTAGACTACATAATATTATTAATAGTATGTCAGTGTTATTATTATTAATATCATCATTGTCGTTATTGTTATATTTTTATTATTATTATTATTATTATTAATGTTGTTATTGTTATTATTAATCATCGTCGGTACTATTTAAATTTTATTATTATTATTATTATTATTATATTGGCATTATCATAATACTAATCATTATAATTATTATTTACTATTATTATTATTGTTATTATTATTATTAATATGTTTCAGGATTCCATCACTTCTACTTGAACAACTGGCTCATTGCCGTCACGTATGTGTTCACTTGCGGTGGATTGCTTCTGGGCTGGTTGTCAGACTTACTTCTAATATCAGCACACTGGCTTCCGCTAGTCAACATACTTATAAGTTCAAACCTACAGTGAGTGTACAAAGTTACTATTCTCAGTTCTGGCATAATCATTGATGCTTATGTGTCGGGCATCTGGTATTGCCTCCAGTAGAAAATGGTTAATAATATTATATTACCTTTCTGACACGACCATGATAGAATGCGCTGTCTGTACCGCCTCAATGCAGTTATCATCCTTGGTCTTGTCAGTACCAGCCAGTGCTTGCAGGTTTACTGCAACATTCAGCTCTACGGATGTTACAGGTTTACTCAGGCTCATGCCCTAAACTGACAAGCCGTAATATAAGTGAAATAACCTGGAAATACGGCTCTAAGGGCAATTGTAAACAAGTATAAAAAAAATAAAAAATAAAAAAACATATTATTCATCACAATTTTATACGTTGACTATCATTTCTTGTACTTATGGTATAATAATTAACATTGCATGTGAAGTTAACAATAGGGTATTAACTGGAAACTTTACTGATTTAGAACTGCTGATATCTTTGTTGTTATTGTTATTGTTGTTGTTGTTCTTCTTCCTCTTCCTCAACATGACATAACTTTTATTCAATTACGATTTCACACATAATATTATTCCATGGTCTTCTTCATTATGTTATAGATATGCTGCGTCAGACACAATGAGTCAGGATAGAGGATACTACACACGTCCCGCTCCTGGCTGTGAAGTGTCTTCAATAGACATCCACGATACCCCTGTGGATGACTGGGGGTCCCCTTCTGACTTCGTCTCCGATCTGCCTTCTTATACTCTAGTTGACGAACTTGGACCAGGTATACGACTGTACACGTCATATCATACAAATATATGCTCTCTTGATGCCCATGTTATCATCATGAGAGGTGGATGGACGAGGTTAAAAATCTGACTACTTTTGATGAATAATATCCAGCAACCATTATTGAAGGTAGACAGACACTATTTCGTGGATGTTGTGAATATCGTATAAATAATAATTCCTCATTATGATATTCACAACATCCACGAAATAGTGTCTGTCTACCTTTAATAATGGTTGCTGGATGATATGCAACTGTTTGTAAATCATTGCCAACTATCTGCTTGTAATTAATTAACTTTGTAATGTTTTGATGTCAATTAAATATATTTACCCCTGTTAATAAAATCCACGAAAATATATGTATAGACAAACATGAACTGTGACAATATTTTCGTATAATTATATTTCATTAACTTCAAATTAACAATATTTGAAGTAAAATGAACGACATTTAACCGATGGCATGCTTTGGTGGGCTGAATTGGGGTTTAGATCCGCTTTCAAAATTATTTCACTCATATAATAGTGTTCTTGAAAGCGGTCGCACTAACGAAATCTCGTTATCGTTGCAGTGTGACCTATTACTACACTTATAACGCGTTTCTCAATCGGATTTTCTCGTTATCGTGAGCGTTATCGTGATCGTGTTCGTGATCGTGAGCATTGTCGTTATCGTGGTCGTGATCGTGATCGTGATCGTGATCGTAATCGTGATCGTTATCGTTATCGTGATCGTTGTCGTGATCGTTATCGTGATCATAATCGTTATCGTTATCGTAATCGTTATCGTGATCATAATCGTTATCGTGATCGTTGTCGTTATCGTGATTGTGATCGTGATCATTATCGTGATCGTGATCATTATCGTGATCGTGATCGTGAGCGTTATCGTGATCGTTAATGTGATCGTTATCGTGATCGTGATCGTGATCGTTATCGTTATCGTGATCATTATCGTGATCGTTATCATTATCGTGATCGTGATCGTGATCGTTATCGTGATCGTGATCATTATCGTGATCGTTATCGTGATCGTAATCGTTGTCGTGATCGTGATCGTTATCGTGATCGTGTTCGTGATCGTGATCGTGATCGTGTTCGTGATCGTGATCGTGATAGTGATCGTAATCGTGATCGTTATCGTTATCGTTATCGTGATCGGTCTGATCGCATATTTACAAATGTTATTCCTTGTACTTTCAGATCCGTATAGCCCCCCGCCTTACTGTGAAGTTCTAACGCTTGGGTATTCAGCGGGACAACTGGAATCACCACATGGGACCCCTTCCACATACGTTTAACATCTCATCGCATTTATCACAAAGTGCCTTAATTAGTTGTTACAGAATAAAAGTTTATTTTTGTTTAGACTCGTGTTGATTTGTATACTAATATATATTAAAATGTATTAATTCTACAAAAAAAAAGTGGATTAATTCCGACTGCATATAGCCCTTTTATAACTGTTTTATTAAACAATAGATATTAATGTTGTGCTATAGTAATAGTAAATAGAATTGAATTATGAGTTGCTATACAAAGTTAACACTTGTGTTTAAACATACGGGACCATACATATATACACCTTCTATAGTACTTCCGTGGATATTCCATAAGTACATCTGACCACTACGATATTCATGGATTTTAACCAGATGCGAACACACACATTGTTATTTGTCAGACATTGATATACTATTGGGAGCCATGCATCATTATTCGCGAAAGGTACCTGTACCATGTGGTAATGCAGTTATTACCCTTGGTCTGTCAGTACCAGCCGGTGCTCGCATGTTTAAAGCAACATTCAGTGTAAAACTGACAAGCCGTGATATAAGTGAACAAATCTTGAAATCGGCTGTAAACCACAATTAAGTTATCTTTACACGGTATATCACGGTATATCATTTTGTCTTTCAATTAATATATCTAATCAAAATGCATTAAAATAACTAACTAATGTGTTATGCATACATATTTGTATGTTACTATTATAACATCCTCTGAAACCCATGGCCATCATGCTAAGTATGCAAATGCGGTGTGTTCCAGGGGATATTTGACTGCATTACGCACAATTCCACAAAGTAAAGGAAGCGTTGTAAAATACACGTATACATCATTATAGTTGTTTGTCGAACAAGTAAAGCACTTTCAAACATCGACCTATGTGATATCTAATAAATATTGATGAAAGATTCACATACGTATCAATCTGTCCAGCAAGTTTGAAAACACACACAATCAGCCTATCACCTGTAGTTCATTCATCTCTAGGCTGTCTCTCTCTCTTTCTCTCTCTCTCTCCCCTCCCTCTCTTTTTTCTCTCTCTCTCTCCCCTCCCCCCCTCTCTCTCTCTCTTTCTCTCTCTCATATACTCTATACTAGGCTCGGCGTCAAACACGGAAGTAACATGTATATCCGCGTTGTTTAAACATAATTTGCATATTATTTGAAGAACAAATGCAGATCAAAATTTAAACAAAACCACGTGTACACACACCACTTACCTGCTTACAAGACCCCTTACCCGTGTGTATAGCTATAGTGCGAATGCTAGCTATAGGTTATGTCCAATAATGTATGTTTAAAATACGTATGTGCAGTATTATATATTGAGAGAGAGAGAGAGAGAGAGAGAGAGAGAGAGAGAGAGAGAGAGAGAGAGAGAGAGAGAGAGAGAGAGAGAGAGAGATAGAGAGAGAGAGAGAGAGAGAGAGAGAGAGAGAGAGAGAGAGAGAGAGAGAGAGAGAGTGTCAGTCAGACATTCTTGCCATTGCCATAGTCTGGGTAGGTAAAACGTAAAATATACTTACATATTATATCATTCGTTTTTACATTTTACATTAAATGTTAAACACGTGTATTTGTGTAGGAATGGTATATTAGAATGCACACGAGTAATCTGAATTGACGGGCCAATTACAGACAAATGAATTCAGTCTTGATAATATAGCCTTTTAAACGTGTATACACCAGCATCTCAAGTGTACCAAGCCATGCGTTCTTCATCGTGCATGTGTATTATACATGGCCAACGATTGATTGCCGATATATATAATTATAGTCAGCTGTAGCGTGGCTTGGGTTCAAATGTGTGTCATTGTGCAAGTGATAGCGGCTAATTAACTAGCATGTCTGACATATAAGTATCAATAATATCCCACTCAGACGAATTTGGCAGTAGGAAAGGCTATTATATCGCCATCATGCCTCATTATACATGTTTAATTAAGTCCCCCATACTTCCATAGAATTGCCTTAATGGGTGCCAATTCAGATGTTTGATTGTGAAGAAATAATTTATTTTTACGTCTTTAATATCAATGTGAAAAGACATTATATAGTTATTAAATCGGTAATAGTGTCAAATATTTGTATATTTGTTTAATAAAAACAAAACAAAAACAATTAACTTATCAACATGTACATTCTTTAAAAATTTTGTAATTTATTAAGTACCATATATCGCAACTTTATATCAACATACTTTATTGACATAAAATACACGACAAAAATATAAAGGCTTAATTAAAACTGTCCCCATATTTATAATAAAACAATATTGAACTTTATGTGAAATATTACATAGAAACAAGTAATAATTTGCAAGTATAATCTGAATGAAAAGTAATAGCTATTCGTGTCAATATTAGTGTCCACCTTAATTTAACAAAACTTCCCATAGCAAAATCGAGTATAACAAGGAGTAAAACTATGTGTGATGAGACATATATCAACGTGGAAGTTCTGGTGGACACTCGCCACGTATTGCTTACAAGTCGCGTTGACATTTCACACCACTAGATCTATAGCATCGTAGTAAATAATTGTCGTAAATACCCCCGCAATGGAAGCTGTCCCGTATACAGCTATCTGTGATTATCTCAGTAACATAACCCAAGAATTATAATTAATCCTCATTATTGTGGATAATTACTTTAACAATTGTCTTTATGGTTTACACGCATGCTAATTAAAACTGTCATGTGCCTATATATTTCCCCCCAAATCAGAGAATATACAATCGTTCAACTGAATCTTTCTGAAGACCGCTAAAAGACTTTCAAGAACCAGAATGAAGTTTGTGCTATTGTTCTGCGCTCTCGTTGGATGTGGTGAGTATTCTATTTGTTTTGGTTAGTTCATGACAATGTCATCATGCGAACAGCTAGTTTATGTATGTCATAACATTATGTGTAGTCCAATAGCTGCAAGATTTGTTGTCGTACGGCCGTATGTATCATAATAATACATTGTATGAATAATGAAAACAATACAAAATTGGTTATGGTGAAGTATACCAGCCGATGTTTATTATAGTTTGGATTGATTTTAATACTATTCTTTTTGGTAGCGATATTTTACAATTTAAACTAAATGAACCTATATTTATTTCTGTTCAATAATATATTATTTTGACAATGAACGATTGGTAAAGTAGTAGTGTGACCATAGTTTGTTGTAGTACGTACATGCATTCACGATATTTCTTTCTTTCTGTATATAACCACCCATATATAATACTAGTAATGTATTTTTTTAGCACCCAATGCATTGTACCTTATTTACTTCTTCTTGTTTGTTTATATTTTACACCAGCGATATTATTATTAATTGTAAATAAGGAGAGGACTTGGATAAGTGATTCGCTTTTGTCTAATCCTGTTGAATTTGTGTCAATAAAATATCTGGAAATAAACAGAATTACTCTCTTATGGAGTAATATTAACCCAACTGCCATTTCAGGCGCTAAAGGTTCACACTAATCCTACCGGGTACCCATCAACATCACAATTGTTTATACATTTCCAGCTCTGGGTAGAGAGGTGAACAGAGTTGCCCGGGATAATGGTTATACCTGTCCAGAACAGACAGACGTAGGCTCATTCTTTGGTCTTAGCTACTGCGCGTTCGACCCCTGCGTGATGTTCGAGGGTGTGGACCAACCATGCAAAGCTCCCTATCAGGCTGCCACTTGCAAGTAAGTAATACCTATCATTATTCAATATACGTGGTGGATATGTACTGTGTAATAACTATTCGGTAAAATCAACAGTGTTGATTACCTTTTTTTGTGTGTTTTTCGTGCTTAGTTGAAATGTACACGTTTTTTACTGCTAGTTTTCCATGACTGGTCACAGTCTACATGCATCAACCTTTTGAAATTTCTTACTCACTTGAAATTATTTGCAATGATGTACATTTATATGCTTTTTTTGCTACCCATTAATTATTTGCATTATAAAAATTAAGTGGCATCACTTATTATCTTATAAATGGCATACTCAAAGGATCTATATTTTGCCGTCGCGGAATGTACAAGAAGTGAACAACCTTGATGCCACAGGCAGATGAATACGCAACAGCTGATAAAGCTGCTTGTCGGCAGTTTTCAATGGTGTATTACAATAAAATGATTATATTGAATAATTAGAATAACCTACTCGATACGAGTGATTGCGGAAAATATGTCCCTCGCTGAATCTCGGAACTGTGAACATTAATTTCACTCGGGACATATTTTCCGTAATCACTCGCATCGTGGGTTATTCTCTAATCATATTGCCATTATAGTTCAAAATTGTTGTAGGCGATACCTAACACTCAAAACGCAGAGGTTACGGAATAAATTCCATGTGTTTTACCAGATAACAGCAGTTCCACATATTCTAAGTATACATTTTAGAAGAACATGTACACCAGTGGTGCATGTATCTATTTCATCCACAGTTATAGGAGACATACTGTATGTCTAAACCTATATATGCTCTTTCAATACAGATACGACGCTTGTCCAAACATCAACTGTGACGTCCAGTTCTTCATCAACAAGACATGGGTGCCATGCGTCCTAAGAGACAATGTCAGAAAATGAAGATGCTGATGTCAAAATCAAACGTGAAGATACTAACTATATTTTCCTTATGTTTGTCCTAAGAGACAATGCCAGAAAGTGAAGATGCTGTTGTCAAAATCAAACGTGAAGATAATAACTATATTTTCCTTATGTACATATTTTATATAATTGGTGTGTAGATATGATAGATTTATACAATAAATATACACTGTGTATTTCACAACAACAAAAGAAGAATCATGTTCTAAATACGTCCAAAGTGTGAAGTTAATGTGTTCATGAATGTACCATGCGATTCCATCCAAACATTTACCTAATCATGGCCATGGCAATATGGTCTCCACATATACATGTATATGGGCCAAGGTATGATTCGTACTTTACCATTACACTTCGTTTGTGTACACGATGTATACTGGACGGAAATGGTGTTACCATACTGGAACATCAACACACAGACACACACACACACACACACACACACACACACACACACACACACACACACCGAAAGAGAGAGTGTGTATGTGTGTGTGTGTGTGAGAGAGAGAGAGAGAGAGAGAAAAGAATGAAATAGAGAGAGAGATTTAGGTAGATAATGATACATGCTGTTGCAGAGGATATTACACTTGCTTCATCATTTGTTTAGACATCTACACGTTTTTCACACAAAGTTCGGTAGATTGTCGTTGTTTATGTAAATATTAGAAAATGTACGTAGACAATATGCTGAATATGAACTGTTAACATTAAACTAGTCTACATAATAGTACTCAATATATGCTTAAATGATCAGCTATTTAATTATTTACTATTAAAAGAAATACATATTTTGTTTTTGTGGATAATTGCAACCAAGACTTCGAATTATCGTCGACATTTCATTAATTTTATTAGCTTGATTACATGCAAGGTTCTGTCTAATTTTCGTTATATGTAATCCTATATGTAAATATGAATCGTGTATAAAATTTACGATTTGGGAAAGATCAGAGGTGACGTGTAACGTGTTTTTATACATCCACGCCAACGCCATGTATTTCTGAACGGAAATCTGTCAATTAACTAGCATGAAATAGTAGTTGACATTTTACTACTGGTGATCGAGTTGTGTTTATGTTTCCATTAAACGATAGATTATCTCCCCATGTCAAATGATGCAACGTAAATATTAACGACAAATTATCATTAATATTCGGCTATATATTCATCTGACCTCAACTATCGCCATAATTCTGTTTTCGATAGTATAGAGGCATTTTCTCTCTCTCTCTCTCAAGAAATTAGGATGAAGTTCGCGATTCTTTTAGCCGCTCTTCTTGGTTGTGGTAAGTTAGTATAATTGTATACAATATTGTACGATATATGTCTTACTTATTTCACTAAATTAGTGTGTGTGTACGTGTGCGTGCGTGCGTGCGTGTGTGTGTGTGTGTGTGTGTGTGTGTGTGTGTGTGTGTGTGTGTGTGTGTGTGTGTGTGTGTGTGTGTGTGTGTGTTTAATACAATTTTACGCAGATAGTATGTGCAAGCTCCATGACTCCATGTATTTTAACTATGAAATATGAAATTAGTGATACTACTAGATATTATATATCAAGTTAACTAATTAAATAAATAGTTTCCATATCTCTGAACTGAATTAGCTCATCTCCAAATATCTGAGCGTTAGTTCCGGTTGTGTCCGAGAATAATAATTTTAAACAATATTATAATAAAAGATAATAATAAAATAATAATAATAATACCATTAGGCCTACTATACAATACTTGCACAATATAATAATAATAATAATAATAATAATAATAATAATAATAATAATAATAATATAATAATAATAAGTCATACGAATGCTTAAAAAGAAATGTTTTGAGGCTTTTCTTGAAAGCTGACGCACTGTTTTGTTTGAAATGTATCTTCATGATAATTTGTGGTGTTCTTCAGCGTTGAGTGATGACTATGTATGCCCAGAACAAAACGAGGTTGCAAGCTATGGACTGAGCTTCTGTGCTTGGGATCCGTGTATGGTATTCGAGGACATACCGCACCCATGCAAAGCTCCATATGAAGCTGCTGTCTGCAAGTAAGTGGTGTCCTGTGTGAAATTATGTCGAAAGATGTGGACAATTGAATGTGGAATGTGGAATTTCATATGCTTTACGGTTAAAAATAACAAAGATACATAAGAAAATGCGTGCACATTGTTTTTTTTTAAGGGGCACCCTGCACTTGAGTGTTATGGTTTCTGAAAACATGTGCTCTCCTGTGTAAGCAATTGAACGGCACAGACTCGAATTTTCATATATTTCGCGTTTCATCAGAATATGAGCCCACCCTTTTTTATGGGTAGCTGTAAGTGTTCTGCTTTCTGAAAATACGTGCTTTCCTGAATGGAATGACATGTTCTGTTCTGGAGGCGCCTATTCCCCGGACCCGTAGCTAATGCCCGGCAATCCGATTGGCTCACGTGGCTAGAGTTACGGTTTAGTGTTAACCAACATATTGTATGCATATTTTGAGGTCACGTGAGCCAATCAGATTGCCGGGAATTGGCTCCGGTTCCGGGGAGTAGACCGCAAGTCCGAAAGAAATTTAATTTAATTAATAATATTTTAAAATTATATTGCAGATACGATGCCTGTCCGAATTTGAACTGTGACTACATGTTCTTCGTCAACAAGACATGGGTACCATGTGAATTCAGAGATGAGATTAAGAATGAAGTGATGTAACTAAAACGATGACGATGTTTTCGAGTACTGACATTACTATGCACACCATGCTGCGACAATCTGAGTGTACAGTGTATTCCTATCATTGTGTATATAAGAAAATGAATAAACCATTATTGTTTTGAAAATTGAGTTGTGCGCGACTGGCTTTTTATTATTCTGATTTCCGAGTCTTATGTAACAACTGATGGCATGTTATGATGTTGTGACATAATAACTGCCAATAATGAACAATATCTCTAACAATACCGTATAACTCCACTTTCAAAAAAAAATAAAAAATGAAACTTGGATGTACTGTTAGTATCCAGAAGCAGAAGACCTTTTTTTCTATTTTTTTTTTGGATTGGGGTTTTAAGTCGGTTTCAAGATTCTTTCACATATCACGACTTGTCAGTTTAGGGCAGGAGGAAACCCGCAACATCCGTAGCGCTGAATGT
>JAUTBT010000756.1:0-11052 GCA_032361225.1 Lepetodrilus schrolli | reverse complement strand
CATTCCCATTCCCGGCGGTCCCATTCCGCCCATTCCCATTCCCGGCGGTCCCATTCCGCCCATTCCCATTCCCGGCGCTCCCATTCCGCCCATTCCCATTCCCGGCGCTCCCATTCCGCCCATTCCCATTCCGCCCATTCCCATTCCGCCCATTCCCATTCCCGGAACTCCCATTCCGCCCATTCCCATTCCCGGAGCTCCCATTCCGCCCATTCCCATTCCCGGCGCTCCCATTCCGCCCATTCCAATTCCAGGCGCCCCCATTCCACCCATTCTTCCAATTCCTCCCATTCCCATTCCACCCATTCCCATTCCTCCCATTCCACCCATTCCCATTCCGCCCATCCCAATTCCACCCATTCCCATCCCTCCCATTCCCATTCCACCCATTCCACCCATTACCATTCCTCCCATTCCGCCGCCCATTCCCACCCCTCCCATTCCCATTCCACCCATTCCCATTCCGCCCATTCCCATTCCTCCCATTCCGCCCATTCCCATTCCTCCCATTCCGCCCATTCCCATCCCTCCCATTCCCATTCCACCCATTCCCATTCCGCCCATTCCCATACCGCCCATTCCCATTCCACCCATTCCAGGAATTCCACCAGAGCCCATTCCCGGCATCATACCCCCATAGGGACCCATTCCGCCTCTCATGCCACTTGGTGGATAGGCAGAGCAAACAACGACTCCGGCAATGAGTAAAACGATAACGGGCGTCATCATCCCGTTTAACGGAATCTGTAACTAGATTGAAATGTGTATGTATTAATATAAACTATAAATATATGAATATGTAGACATATTAGAACAGCGTAATTGTAAGCAATGCTATTAGATTTCATTTTGAAGAATCTGGTGTACCGTCAATTCTCTGAGAACATAATTCTCAATATAGAATGCCAAGATAACAAATTAAGGCACATATGTCTTAAGTATAGTATAATGGCCTACTACAATTCACAACTATTTCTGCTTTAGAATAGATCTATGTATGCATATATAGCTGCAGACGGAATGGAATACACAAACCACAAACCGTGCATGATCTGATACAATCTGTGAAACAGGTATGATGGGTTTTTAGAAACTTGACATTATATATAATTACACATACTAGTACATACAAGTTTTAGCAGAAATATAGAGTGGCGCATCGGTCAAGACGAATGGTTATAAACAGACAGGTATTACTTACTGTTCCAAGCTCTGAAGTTGAGTGGCCGACTGTTATACCATGTTAGTTAGTATTTATACTGTTGACAACGTATTGTCTGTTAGGATGTAACAAAGCCAGTTATCTTCACCTTTCAATAAACCTATTGTTTACTAGTATCACCCCTTGGACATAATAAAACACAATGTTGTTGACCTATGATTGATATTCCTAACAACACGCTGTAGTGTAAATTGTGCTACGCTTGACGGAAACTTGAAACTTGAAACGTGGGCATGGTTTAAATTACAGATACAAGTAAGATTGTTGTTTTAATTTAACGAGTAATAGCGTAGTTCCTCAACAATTATTTTATTAAATACTTTAATGACTCAAACATTGTACGTTGACAGTGTAATTCAATACTATAATGACTCAAACATTGTACGTTGACAGTTTAATTCTATACTTTAATGACTCAAACATTGTACGTTGACAGTTTAATTCAATACTTTAATGACTCAAACATTGTACGTTGACAGTTTAATTCAATACTTTTTAAAGGTAAAATTCGTGTAATCTTTAAGTAGGTCAAATACGATGTAGGCCTGAATGTATGCCTAGGTTTGGGTCTCAATGAACACATTTTACTTTAAAATATAATTTTACCAAATGTAATGAATAGCGATAGTATTTAACATTTAACTATGGCTAATGCCAGGAATCCATGTCGTGGAAAAACACAGCTGTACTTTAGCTATATATCACCGAGATATCGATTTGCAATAACTCAGATAGCGAATTATATTTTATTATCAGTACTTTACACTACTTCTATCCTATTTATTATTCTCTCCGTGTAGATATAAACACAGCTTATTATCTTAATAGCACAATATGACACTAGCGGTATCAACATATCAAGATATAAGTTCAGTTCTCACTGCAATGTCTGATAATACTTCCTGTAATTGCTTATATACGCTCACGAATTACCGCGCAAATAATTAAATGTTGACGTGCCGGCAATAGTCACGTAAGTAATAATTCATCACCGTGTCTCACTGTCTATTATTGTAGCCCACTAAGGATAATACGGAATCATGTTTCATTAGTTAATTCGCAGGATAAAGCGTTCTTTGCTAGTAATGCTGCTATTTGATCGGCATTAACGTCCGTATTTAGACATAGTTATTCATTAATGTCCGTGGAAGTTGTAATAGGCTTCGTCTTATATATAATTAACGCGACAAAAACAGAACTGAGTGTCAATTTCCTCAAACTATTGACACTGTAACCGAAATTGCATCAGTTGAAATCAGGTGTTATATATATATCAGAAGGCTGATTGTCGATGACAGCTCGCCGTTGGTGCTACCTTCCATTACCTACTGTACACATCGACTGTTGATATATGGATGATGTACTTGTATACCGGGGAGGTGAACACATGATGCGCGAGTGGCTGCATCACGAGTGAGGTGTTGTTAGACGGCAATGTGAAGTTGAGTAACCGGGAACTGGAAACAGTAACCAACTTTACGTCGAGGATGGACATGGATACCACAATGGAAGACGCTGTTCAGAGACTTGGGGGTCGTAGTAATGTTCCGAAACGCGAATTGTTAATACATGCTACCCTAAGTTATTAAGCTATTTAATAAATATCGCAACATTTAAGAAATAACAAAGATAGCTTTAACTACTCCCCAGATGCTGCACACCTCCGTCTCCACTCCATGCTGCTGATATTGTTGACACACCTCCGTCTCCACTCCATGCTGCTGATATTGTTGACACACCTCCGTCTCCACTCCATGCTACTGATATTGTTGACACATCTCCGTCTCCACTCCATGCTGCTGATATTGTTGACACACCTCCGTCTCCACTACATGCTGCTGATATTGTTGACAAACCTCCGTCTCCACTCCATGCTGCTGATAGTGTCGACACATAACACGATCAAGTACTTGAGCCGTTGCCTTTCACAAGCCTATCTTCATCAATCTGTGAGCAACATGATTGGAAAATCAATCATTTTCAAATGAGTTGATGGGTCGCCAAACATATGAAGCATATATCACTCGATATCATTTGTTATACGTCAGTCATAATTAGTTTCCGTCAAATGATAAATAAAGAGCATATATGTTTTTTATAGTGTCTCATAAACCAATACTGGTTGGGAAGGTGTTTAAACTATTTAAACCAGTTTAAATTTACCATTTACATTTTATATGTATGTACACCTTTGTGACACTTTAATAATATCACTCTAACTTTCTCTTTCTCTCATCTCTCTCCCCTCTCTCTCTCTCTCTTCTCTCTCTTTCTCTATCTCTCTCTCTCTCCCTCTCTCTCTCTCTCTTTCTCATAAATCAAGCAGAACGTATGTTAGAGTATATGTCATAGGGGGATGTGTCATTTGTTTCTGATTGAGTGATAAAGGCTACATGCTATGTGGTACAGAGTGGGATTCGAACATTCGACACACTGAGATGAACCTCCACTGTACGAAGGGACTCTGATAGGGATTACATAACTAGATGAACGATCTAATTTTTTTTACATAAATGCTTTGACATTGTCGTATATATTCCAAATTGTTCTCCAATAATTAATGATAAACATAACAGTTTGATAGATTGTTCTAGTTGAGTATATAAACTCATGGATTTATCTTTAAGCTGGTAATCCTAGGCTAAACGACTCTACAAACAACTATTCCATACATAGTAAGTATATCTTCAAACTTTGAGTTATTTTGTGGTCTTTTTTTCTAAGCTTATGTATATTAAACAATATTATAAATATCATTGTATATGTTCAATAGGTCAACATTTCAAATAAACTACCGAATTAATGATAGTTTTGAATATACAAGTAATACTGATACAGTTTTCTGCATTAAGACATTTCAGTAAAACAAAAGTAAAAATAAATGTTCAAGTATGTTCACGCTTAAATATTGCAGTTAATATTTGTTCCCACAGAGACATTATTTTTTTATTCTAAATCATCAAATTCAAAGTATTCACGTGGTAACCATTAGCGCTTTCTCCATATCGCCCACCGTCCTGTACATGTTTGTTATCATGGTTCATGAAGAAGAAGTAGAAGAAGTGTTTTATTTGTCTAGTGAAATTCGTTTTACGAATTATTACGGACATAAAGATACTATGTATATACATACAGAAAAGTATGGTTCATGTCGCTTTAAACCCTGCGTGACGGTAATATTTTTCTTGTCAATTACAAACGTCGCCTACAGGTCGAGATGCATTTACTGCACGTGATCTTCGTGTTCCTGGTCCTCGTCGTGGCTCTGGGGTCCTCCTTCTGGACGTCATACAACTACAACTACTTCAACCCGTGGTTCTTCAGAGGATACGGGTACAACTTCTACGAGAGTTTTCGCGATATCATGGGATTCGACTAGAAGAATGCGAGCATGATGGCCGTAGTTGAATCAGATCAATGTTGATGTCATTATCCATGAAGATAATGTTGATGCTGATGACGATGACGACGACGACGACGATGATGCCGATGATGACGACGACGACGACGACGACGACGATGATGATGATGATGTTGATGAGGAGGAGGAGGAGGAGGAGGAGGAATGGTCTACGTCCTGTAGTCAAATTCGTCATCAGATAATTACTGTATACACAACCATTCCCGGTATATAGAGCTATGCTCGCACAAGGATTCACTTCTATATGAGTATAAGATAGCTATGTCATTCGGTGAAACTTTGAAACACATTTATATGACATTTATTCTTTTTTAATATAATTGTAACATTTAAAGCATATTTCTAGTTGATTGCATTTTTGTAAAATAAATATATTGAAATGCATTTATTCATTTTTATATCTGAATTGATCATTGATCGTGTTGCTACTATCTTCCCAGAATGTCTTATTCATAGAAAGTACATATAGCATTTATATACAGTATTCGTCTAACAAATACTACCAGCTGTACGCATTCCTAGCCACTATATAGTATACAACATATACAGTTAACAATGCACAACATACACAACCATTACCATACAACAGCCGACTCCGTGGCGTAATGGTTAGAGCGTTGGCCCGGAGTGCGGAAGGTCGCGGGTTTGATCCCCGGTCACGGGTTCGATGCCCGGTCGCGTCATACCAAAAGACGTTAAAAGATGTTACTTGTTGTTCCCCTTCTTGGCGCTCAGCATTAAATGGGTAAAGCAAGGACTGGTCGGAGTCAGTATACTGTGTCTGAGTGGGGTATTCATGTTCTATGTGCTATGTTGCATTTGATAGTGCCTGATTGTACGCTATGTGATGACCGCCAGTGGACATACACGTGCTACGTTATAGGACGAACGCAACGCCTCGTTGTAACATTACGCGATGCCGCTATTCGGTTATCGTCACCATACCTATTGTAGATATCACTGGTGAACGCAATTTCCTCAAGATGGTTTGTGTATTAAACTGACATAATTAATAGAGCAACATTGTATATCTGATATCTTCAAAATATTTATTTATTTGGAATTGACGAACAAGCATCTGACTTTAAATTATTATTTGAATAAAACAAATCAAAATCCGTAGCAAACAGTTTTTTTAAGAGTTATTCTCCCATTGTAAACATATCACAGATAAACCGAGAATAATCGCAATTTAATAATTATGCTCACGCGCACTGTAAATGTTTTGTGGAAAATGACCGATGTACAAATGCACATTTATTCAATGACATAAAGGAACTTCCATTTGTGGTTGGATGGGTTCCAATGAGGTTGGTGTACGCATGCGCGGCAGACGATATATTGTACATGACGTATATCATCAAACACATATCGGGCTAATTGTATGTGATCAAAGGTCGTGGGATAACCTCATTCAAGCCAGAACTCAGTATCAGCGTGAGTGAGGAGGTTATTATGCTAAGATGTGTGGCTGGGGCATCGACTTAATGTCAGTGTCGTTGTGACATTATAGACGTAGTTAGTAGACTGTCGGACATTATAATGCTAATGTCAATGTCGAAAATAGTGGGATAAATATGGTCACCTATTCTTGGATGACATTTCTTAATCCTTCGCCATCCTGATCAAAATGTTATACAGGTCCAACATAGACAGGTATACATGATTGACTTTCATCTGTCACTGCCTATTAATGTTGGACGTTCAGCTAAGTCACGTGGCTAACTAAATTAGCAACTTTTGACATATAATAATAATAGTAAAATGTGTATATGGCGCTATGACCCACGTATGAACACTCGTGAAGCGCAAATACTATGGGGGCAGATTCTCACAGTTTCTCATATCAATGGTGACCAAGTACTTCTTTCGAAAAGTAAACTTTTGCACATGTTCCATTGTATGTATGCCCGTGTGTTAATCTTACTGCCAGTTACAGCATCAATGTACGCACGTGTTTGATTTATCTTCCCTTTTCAGAGAATACTATATACATGTATCTATTACGTACGTATACGATGCATTGTTTGTACACTACTAAGAGTAGTCAGTAGACGATTACGATTATACGTATTCCTTAGTAATTATCACGAGCTTCACAATCATGAATAAGGACAACACTTGGTTATAGTCTTTGAGACGTTTAATGCCATTTTATGGTCATATTTTTACACTACAAATTTCCATGGGGTATAAGTAACAGTTTGGTATAAAATATAGTCTATATACGAGTATCCACTCCAGAGTATATGCACGTTCTAGTACTAATATTGCCGATTATAGACTGTCGTCATAGGACATAGTGTTCATGCCCTTTCTGGATGGTCCGATTAACCATGTGTATTTGTTAATGTACATCCATACAATAATGTTCACATTGTCATCAGTATTGGGGTTGGGGAAATCGTGAACACCACTTTGATGGTTCCGGCAACTCTGTCTTGGTGCTTAGAAATAAAACCTTTACTTGTCCATATCGCCATATGGGTAGCCATATCCATATCCATATCGGTATCCATACCCGTATCTGCCGTACCAGGGATTGTAGCTGGGGTAGTACGGGTATCTATATCTAGGCCTAGGTCTGTAGTACATCCACGGGTAATGTGCTTCCGTAAAGGAACTGACCGCTAGGATCGCCACCAATAGCAAACACAGCTTCCGCATCCTGGTATACCGGAACTGGAGGCAACTGAAATAAAACAGAACGACATGTACACGGTATCGTAATAAACATATGGCAGAACGAATACTAAGCGGCTGTACTTAGTACCAGGCCCCGAGATTACGATTTCATGCTCAACTCAACTTTTGTTCACAAATCCTCATATGAAATTTGAGCTTGAGCATGAAATCGTACTAAAAAGAAATCGTAATCTCGGGACCTGGGTCCAGTTGCACAATGCTCTTGTAGGCTACAATAGTTGTAGAGACTTACAAGAGTTGTAGCGCTGTCGTATTCAGATAGCATACAAGAGCTTCGTGCAACCCAAATCCAATTGTAGAAGACTCTACAATTGGACTTTCAACTACAAGAGCGTCGTGCAACTGGACCCTGGACAGAATTCGCCGCCGAAATTATCAGAACTGACTTTTTCAGCAGATAGTGATAATTCGTCTATTGTAAGAGCACGGTAACAACAACTAAGGCTAACGACGGTAATATCATCTACGTACACAAAACGTTATACAAAACGTTATAAAACTTCAAAGCATATTAAACATTGTTTAAATCACGTACATGTGTACTTACTCCACTTACTCCACTGGCCACAGAAATGCTGATCACACCATCTGACCATCCTCACCAGTGTTATATATCAGCTTCAACTGACATTTGTCATGTTCTGGGGCAATAGTTTACAAAACTCATCACGCTTTTTTAGAGGAAGTCATGGCAGGAAAGTAATCATATGTTCATTTTCATTTTGTCATGTGCCTTTTTCATCATAAATTATTTATGGAATATGGAGAAAAACAAGACAGGATCTATTAATGCATGTGTCGTTTGTTATTCCGCCGCTATTACTCGACGGCTTTCATTCATACATTTTATCACAATTATAACATAGCCTCTGGACTGGTGATGCATACGTGTATTGTTAGACTATCCATAGTCTCAGAGGGTTAAAGTAAATCAATAATATATAACGTATATATATATATTGGTATTTTATTTATATGAAAGGAGCCTTGCAATCCTTTACCCTCTTTACCTGTTCTCCAGTAATCTAGACTTGCTTAACTGCTCTATTTTGAATAGGAGTATTTTGGTGAGATAAGGGTGTGACACAGACTAGTGTATTGTCATAGTTAACGTTATTTTAGCGACATTATTCCTTTACTTTCGTACAAGAAATCTGCTTACACATACAACTATTCAAAAATAATATTCAGTTAATTTTCAAACTTAGCAGCGTATCAATCCAACTTATACTTAAATCTGAATTAGTACGTGCAAATGAATATACTGCTTTTAGTATTCATAGATAGCTGTACATGTAACACGCATAGTTTGATAGTTTAGATGCACGTTTGCTTGCTACGTTCATACTGATAATTATCGTTTCACTTGTTACAGCTTTTATGAATAATAACTATTTCAGTACAGGTATTTGCTCCAGTAAGGGGAATGTTTTCATGTATTTAGAACGATAGTATATCGATGATGTAGTATTTGAGAAATTCGAAGTAAAATCGCAATAAGCATTCACACACTAAGTTTGAATACAACATGGATATAACCACTTGGCAACGATATTTTTCTGATGTCACAAGTTTATAACTGTAGCCGGGTGTGATATAAGATGCTCATACTGGTCTCGGCCAGCGGGGTTACCCCTTTGGCTAATTCGGTAGAGCGTTGGACTCACAATCCAGCAACTCGGGTTCGAATCCCAGGATCGGCAAGACCATACTCTGTTACATAATCATCATGATAAAACACGTGCAGTTTAATTGATGTGGCTTTTATCCTGGTGCAAATTAATTATTAACATTATTAAATGCAAGTGTGATGCCGACACATCATAATGTGATCATGGTATTTTTTTAAATTGTTTTCGTTTAGTAGAATGAGTATTTTATCTAGATACAATATCGTACAAGTAATGGTATTCGTATAAGTAATGGTATTCGTACAAGTAATGGTATTCGTATGTACTATTCAGTACATAGTTCCTTGGAAAACAATTGGAAATCCTCAGTTCTAATCACATCACATGAGTTTGCCATAGACCTCATTACATATCCAGTATTATGTATTTCTTTTAATAAGTGTTATGACATAGATAATCCAATCGAAGTACTACAAGTAAATTAAACAACATATTCCTCTGCATTTTAATATCACTTGTCTGGTTTGGTTTCACAAGGAAGTTTTGATGTGAATGGTGTGTAATGTATTCATATGTACTTATACGTAGACTAGGTATTATTGATTTCGTTGATGTATTGCCTAATGATTTCAGAGTGTTATTTCTCTTCTAATATAATGAACTTGTCTAGTTCGTATTTTGTATTCAACATTTCAGAGCATAATTTCTGTTCGGATAGCATGGATGTATCTGAATTCCTATGCTGTATTTCATGCGTGATCTAATTTCGAAGGTCCGAATTATTTTCGATAATTCGTTTCAACAAAGAGCTGATTCTCTTTTTCGTCTTAAATACGATATATCACTGACTACAGAAATATATATGTTAAAGGTAAAACATGAAACAATAATTCAATTTAGTTTTCTAGGTTCAATCAGCTACTTCTCTAGAGGCTTCTCTACTCACGGAACATCACCATTACAATAATACTTACTAAATTAACAATAGCGAAGGGAGAGACGTTAGCATTTATTCTTAAGAGTATGACATCGCAAATCATCCCCTGTGTACGGCTACGTCGAAAGGCATCAGTTACGTCTGGTAGCTAACTCAGATAGACCTGCGGCCTATACGTTCTTTAGTTCTGTCATTTAATTGACTTATGTCCGGTCTGAAGGGCACCGAAACTTGCCCGAAGGCAATGCAGAGCTCTACTTGTCAGATGTGTCTTGGTTTGTTAGGCACGACATTGACCAGTTGAAAAGACAATAGTGCAGTAGTAATAAGTTTAGTCCTGGCCCCCGTTCCACAGAACGATCGTAGCGCTACGAGAGATGTAGCTCCACGTTAAAGTATGGGAGTTCTATGGAACGGGCCCCTGGAGTATCTTGAAATAATAGTAGTCAATTTTAACATCCCAAGAATCCATTTCTAAAAATAAATTCTAGTAATCTTTAGATTCACAAAGTAATTCATCCTCTGGAACATCCGGTCATTGTCTGCTAAAATATCCGCCAATGACGTTTAGTGGCCAATATTAATGGTCGTTTGTCCCCGATGCTGCAAAAGATGCCGATTTTCAACAAGATTCTTGTTATTCTTGCTGTCATTCTTGCTATTTTACATTTTATTATTTTGTTTTACACAGGAGGTCAGCATCGTCGTGTCTGTGTTGACACTGACCGCCATCTCCATAGAACGCTGGTTCGCCATCTGCCACCCTCTGACCTTCAAGGAAACCACCAGGCGCGTCCTCGTCTCCATCATAGTCATCTGGATCACCGCGCATGTGCTGTCCTTCCCAAGACTCCTCATCTTCAAGGAAGTCCGCGACTCCATGATCCCCCCGAACTTGACCATCTTGCTGACCACCTGCGTCCCCGACTACGACAAGGACATCTTCGCCCTCAACTACGACCTCTTCGTGTTCGTCACCTTCTACATCCTGCCTGTTGTGATCATGGGGTACACATACACCGCCATCGCCGTGTGCCTCTGGTCCAGTCTCAAGGCGGGGTTGTCCTTAACGGGTAAGTGCTGGATTGACCGGGACCGGAAGTCGCAGAGGAAGTGCGCGCGCGAGAGAGATAAA
>JAUTBT010000755.1:0-11052 GCA_032361225.1 Lepetodrilus schrolli | reverse complement strand
TTTCACTCACATCATGGCTTGCATGCATATGTACTGCTTGTACTAGTCTGGATTTCCACCAGTTTTTATAGTTCTAGTTCACTTGGAATATCACATGCCACAGATAGAACATGGATACCCCACTCAGACACAGTATACTGATTCCAAGTCGACCAGTCTTTGCGTTAACCCTTTATGCTGTGCGCCAAGAAAAGGAACAGTTCATGTACATGAAATTACTAGCAGTCTTACAGGGTGGTCAGTATGATGGCTTCATATGTTAGAGATCTACACTATGATGCTTTAATCAACTTCAAATAAATGAAAATAACATTCATATTGAAATGAAACATCACTTATTAGAGTGCACCTGCATTTCAAGTAGTCCAGGGCTAAATTTAGGTTAACGTCATTTCCTGCTATAAAAAAAAGCATGGAGTTTGGTTTGATTTAGGCCTGGACTATAGTACGACCCTGTCACAAAACGCAGACCTGTGTAACATTATCAAACTACAAATGATATCATACAGTTATTATATACTCAGCAGTGAAAGATTGAGATTTCTGAATCTGAGAAAAATGATATCATCACTGCAGTGAAGAGAACACCTTCTGGTACTACTGAACCCACTGAGAACCATGATGCCGACTGCCACATTCATCAGTTCATCGTACAATTATTTGATCAATTTGATACACCAAGTTAAACATTTACGATGTTTCAGAGTTGTACCAGTTGTTTATGTTTGTTGATTAATTGAATATATTCTGTTTTGACTTCTATTTGTTGTTACAACTATTGAAAGTTAGCTCATCGTTAGGGTCACCATTTTATTTCGAAACAATCGATGATCTATTGTGACAACATTGTCCAGTTGGGAGAATTTATAGTTTTCTATTCAAAGTTTTGTTGACAATTATATAATAAAAGTATATAATAAATAGGATATTTCATGTGTATGTGAAATAGCATGTATTTCTAATCGAGTGACATGGGAAAACCGATATTTTCACTTGTGACTGTGCCACTAGTGAAAATATCTCCTTTCCCACGTCACTCGGTGAGAGATACATGCTAATTCGCTAGACACATGAAATATCCTCTATATATCTCACCTGCGATCCTTTGTCAGATGGCCAGACAGACAATGGAAGACTAAAGCACCAACCAGAAGCCAGAACGCAAATATAGCTAGGATTCTGGGATCGGCCAATGAAGTGATGACTGGTATACAGCCCATCGACCAATCAAAGCAAAGCCACCAGGGAGTGAGCAGCAGCCACGAGTTGATTGCATAAAGGTAGTTATAGTTCAACACCTGAAGAAGAATGAAACAAGTCAAAGGCCTTGCTAGGGCTTAAAATTAATCAATATGAATGTGCCTCTGTTCATCACTGCATGACACACAAGCATCACTCATATTTTACAAAATGACCAGTTTACTATATTGTTAAGCACACATTAAGGAATGAATTGGAACTGATGCAAACCAATTTTGACTTACCCGATATATTGTGCCATTAACAAAGGAATGTGGGTTATCGTGGACTTGGAATACGGGTATGGTTGACCCCATAACCCGCCAACGTATGAAGAGCAGAAACAACCCTGTCAGCAGAAGAATCACCTGTCGTGTGACCAGACTGCGAACCCATAGGGACAGATTGTGCTGTAGGGTGGAAAGAGGGTCTATTAGGGGGCAATAACTCATGCAAGTCTGGTATGTGATGTTGATATTTTTTATAGGTTTGATGATTAGTCTAACACTGCACATAGGGCTTTAAAATAATATTCCAGCTTGCGCAGTTTGTGCACAATTAGAGGAAACCTGAAAATTTAATGAATTCAGCAAAAGGGATTAGGAGTTGTATCAAGTTCAAACTTTATTAGTTTACAAAGTAATACTTTTACAACATTTATGATTTACCCTTTTCTTGCCATTATTGATTTCAATTCCATTATGACCATTGACTTCTGATTTGTTCTGTTTCCCTAAGCCCACCAAAGACAGAGGGTCAACACAGCATACACTGACAACATCAAACACACTGCACACTCCCTGAAACATCAAACACTAAATAACATCAGATACTAAATAACATCAAACACTAAATAACATCAGATGCAGAACAAAACAAATACTCTCAACACTGGATTTTAAAATAGTTTCCTGTGGTTATTTTTTTTTAAATACTGAAGATCTGGCTCTGGGGTTATGAAATCTTTTTAAGTACCACTTCATGCTCAACTGAAAGATTTGTTAACAATTTTAAGTTGAGCATGAAATTGTTGGTAACCTCAGGGCCTGGTTTAAGAACCTGTTTAGTGCACAAGCAGTATTCTTTCTACAAAAAATGATAGGGTAATGTGAATGGAAGTCGGACCATCTGTACTTCCAAGCAATTGTGATGTCTACAGTGAACTGGAAGCATTCAGTACGGACCAACTTGATAGTCAGACAACCTCGGATGAACTCTGGATGTCATATTGTTTGCGTACGGGGTGAAAAATATCAAATAGGAGACAAACTATGACACTACCCTAATTTGATCGCAAGTCAGACGCATTCGATCAGAAGTGAGACTATTATTTGACATGAAATACAGTGACACCTCTAATGTGGTAGATTACCTCTGACTTGCAATAACACTGATAGAAAGCACTGTCTAACTTCAGATGCAATGTGTATACCGTCTTAAAACATCCATTTGAGATTCTTCTGTCATTATTTTCTATACAATTCGAAAATTATTTCATTCTTATGTAGTTATAGTTTCATATTATATCGATCTGCATTGTGTACCATAAAAAGTGATCTTGATATAAGATAGTTAACTTTAAGTGTTGTCATAAATTTCAAGAAAATGTTTGTTCAGATTTGGTGTGAATTGGCATTCATTTGGGCAGCAAAAATGAGCGGGGGAAAGTCATGTGAGTAAGCAAAGAAAGTAACTTTGTTTGGGGCATGAGTTCAAAGCTTCGAAAAGATCATTGTGTGTTTGATTCCCGGTGGTGTTAATATAAATATAGAGCAAAACTGTCCGACTTCTGATACGTGTCAGACTTCTGATCAATTTACTCTACTAAATAATAACTTACAATAACAGTTATTCCCTGCTCTTTACAGAAGATGGATACAGAACATAGCAGCATACTCCCAGCCAATGCCAGTTTGTTGAAAGATTCTGGCCGGTAACTTTGAGAAGATGTATCTGAAAAATATACCAGATGTCCAGTGAGCTTTGCATGGATCATATATAAAAAAAAATATCTACAGAAAAAAAGGTCGTGTAGCTCTTGTGATTCAATTTGATTTGATTTGAAAAATTCAGCTCATTATTTAATTATAATTATGATATTAAATAACAATAACAATCTGCAATGAAATAGAAACCAATATAAAATATCGAAAAGGTAGATTAATAATTTGTAGATGAAAATGTTAGAATACTTAACATATGAGAAAACTCACACGAGAAACAAGACTTGGCATACAGGAGGAATGAAAGACCAAAGGTCAGTGCACATAGCAGGTCGGCACGACCCACAATTCCAGCAACCTGAAGACATAGAACCGAATCAATCAGCACATAGTCATTTAATCTTTCCATCAAGACAAACAAACATGAAAATTAACGTGTTATTTAAACTTAGCAATGCATCTTCATCGAAACTATTTGAATACTCTTAAATCATTTTGTCAGAAAAATATAAACATCATTATGAGTATGTACAGCAAATGTTACACTTCGACATCATCATGAGTATGTACATCAACATAAATATTACAAGGTTGTACATTGGCATAGTAAGTAACAAAAAATACTTAGCCTTGTGAACTCATTTCAATACATTTTTGCCAGACTCTTGTAATGCTATGATGATTCTGTGGAATGTGAGTATGATTAAATACAGAGGGCAGACACATAGTGCTTCCAATTGACCTTGTTCACATAGATTGACTGATTGATTTAATGATAAATGTTGTTGCAGGAATATTACACCCATATGCAATGACTTGTTCTCATAAACTTACACTCTCAGTGTGAATAGGGTGGACTGCAAACAGGACAGCGCACAGGAAGGATGCCCTGGGACAGCCGAACACAGGCCTGTGTGTATCCCAGTCCTCTGTGTAACCGTCCAATAGCACTGAGAACACTGCCAGGAACACTACGCTGACAATGCCATGCAGGACAATGTTCACTACGTGGAAGCCCCAGGGGTCAAGATCACCTGCTAAGGCATAGTTCCATCTGCAATAGAGTAAGCATTCAGTATTTTATGGACAGATTGACAAACGTACTGAACAAAAATACACTGGAAAACTAAGTATATACTGAATCATTAAAGAAAGTAATAATGTAATGCTTTGAGCCTTAGGCATGTGTTAGGAGCAGATCTGGAACATAATGAATACATGTATCCATTATTATTATTATTATCAGATGATAATTATATTATATTATTATTATGTCATGCAACAAATTAAAACAGAAAAGTAGTATTTGATTGAACAACAAATCATAGATTCATACCAATATAATTTCTCACACAAGCTTTTTGTTAATTTCACAAATGAAATTGAAAACTCAGCTTTCGGAGTGGGTGAATTTCGTAATGAGTTGGAACACTGATCAATAATACCAACCGATATGTGATAACAGTGAGAGGTCTGTAGGACTTGTGGCTAGTCTTGGAGTCCAGTTTCTGTCCCCAGAAGTCATTACTGAAAATGCGAGACACTGGCATCTCTGGTAACAGATCCTTATTCCCGATGATAGCCTCACTGTCGTCAAATACAAAGTCTCCATCGTGACTGTTGATGAAGCATGCAACAGCTAAACAGAAAACAATTATGGCAGCTACAGGGAAGCTAAACCTGGGCACACAAAGAACGTTGTCCCACTCTGTGTTGTAGTCAACTGGAACTTCCTGCCCATCTCTCTTCAACTTTGACCTCTGAGGCCTTGATCGGCTGTTCATACTGACTTCAGCATCGATGTCTGAAAGAGGGGAAAAAATTTACAGTTGACAACTCACGCATCCAAACTTCATAACCAGGCACATAGTTGCATATTCACAGATATGCAGACGAATCCACAATCCACATCAATTTCCTTGCTAACTTTATGTTTTAAACAAAACATGAACATAGTACAGTTACAATACTGCTAAATCCACATTAAAATACCCATAGCTATGCTCCTGATAACCCTAATCACAACTCATTCCTATCAGTTTAACATTCCTATCATAATTATAACAGATTACGAAAGTTGAGTTGTGATTAGGGTTTGATCTCAAAATATTTGGTAGGAGACATAACAATATCTTTCACCTAAAATAAATAAATAATATCAACTAATTACAAGGCTAATTAAGTCTTATAAATACTGATACAAACAAACATCAATGAAAATGCACAGCAGAAAATTGCACCATTGAGTAGTTTCACGGTAATTAGCATATAAAGATGGCAAACTACAGAGCTTGACAACAAAATAGATATGCATATTGAAATGTTCAGTCGAGTGTTGAGGGACCACCAAGTGTCCTCCCTTGTTTGTTATAGATATTAGATTGCGAATTGAGGCTGACCTAGACTGGTAGCATGTCTCCTTTATATTATGTTTTGGTTTTTTTTAAATAGAAAATAAAAATAAATTACTTTCTTCTTTTTTTTCAGATCTAGATTATCTATATTTATTATCTATTCTATGACCGAACCCCTGTGTTGCTGGGTGGGGGTGTTGGCCCTGTTTATGGCCGGGTAGTGATAATACTTCGCTATACTCACTTTACACTTCACACCCAGCCATAAACAGCTGTAAACAGGGCCAACCTTGTGAATATGGTCCGACTGAACTTTTGTGCGCCCCTTGGTTTTACCCTTGGAGCACTGTGAAGACGACGACGAAGATTGTGTTGTTTGTTGTGAAGAAGACTGAGAAGATTGGGATGAAAGTTGTTCAATTACCCTAATAATAATACATCATTATATAAGTCTCACCGTTTGCTGCACAGCTTCTGTGCTTTTCTTGAATCCACAATGTTTGCAAAACCAACAAGGGGACGTAACTCGATAGATCGTGTGATTATCTCCCTTTCGGAATAAGAGGGAGGGGACTTTTGAACAAAAAGTTACATCTTGTGACTCGGATTCTAAACATCTCAAGATGCAAAATGTCATAAATGCCGTCAAAGGAACAGCTTTAGGAGTTGCAGAATATTTAACACCAGTTTTGAAGGTAAGAATACAGGGCTTGCCAAAATCAGTCTAGATATAAATAAATAACTTGATCAACTGCAGATAACTGTTGACCAGTCCCCTATCTCACAAATCAAGATAACAATACCATCGAGTGACCGGTTTTCGTGATATTAGGTTCGAAGCGAACTGCGCGATCTATAGACGATTGTATTTTAATGTGAAACGTAAAGAACACTCACTTCCTCGTTCTTTTATCACAAAACACTGCTATTGCCACACAAAGACGAAATGAATACTAACATTTTTTTTCTATGAAAAATATTAATGTTATTTTAATAAGATATTTTATGATGGATATGAAATTTCGTTTGTAAATGACAAAATCAATATAACAAATGGCCCAAACGGAATCCCATATATTTTGAAATTGACAATTGGCATTCCATTGAGGTCATGTAATTTATGATATTAAACTTGCCTGCGAGCAAATGATGCAGCTGTCATATTTTTTAGAGCTTCTCATTATTTATTTGCGAATTGTTTACATCACGTTAAAAAGTGAATTAAGCTCAGAGCTACATTTTCTAATGTTTCACTTTGTTCAATTGCATACTTTCGTTTGCTGATGACATTTATACCAGTTCTGCGCACTATAATAGGGGAAGTGTCAGACATCAAATATATCCGACAGGTGATTCTTTGAGTTTTGGAAGCGGAAGTAGCATATTAGTAAGCAGGTAAGTAGCTGGTATACCCCGAAATGGGGACACCACACAGTATTATCAGCAGATTAGACATCACAATATCACGTTAGTATTTAATATCATTATAAAAATCTCTGTAATAACTTAGACTAGACTAAATGTATCGAAGTCACTCGACGTATTTGGCCCTGTTTTTGACCTGGTAGTGATAATGCTTTGATATACTCACTTCAATAAGCAGGGCCAATCGACTTGTATGCAAATTTAGATTAGAGGGTACAGTGCATGAAGCAGTTCCAGATCACATATTCCAGATCACGTGTATTCCAGATCACGCTCTCATTTATTCATTCACAATAATGGGGATGAAGTGTCCACTGTTATCCGGAATACCCATGATCCGGAACTGCCACATACACTGTATTACCCTGACTACCGTATCGAATAACACATCAACAGATCAACCTGTCTGCTTTTATTAATGATTTCAATATAGCACTTGTCAATCACGTCCCAGGAAATCACTGTGATTACAAACCAATCCGATGTTCAAAAACAAATGAGGAACAGATGTTAGATAATCAAATTTTGTTCCACAAGTTTCTTAAATTTTTTGTTTTTTTTATTATTATTATCAGATTATTTTAGTTCTTTTTTTTTTATGGGATAAACATGATGAATGCATAATTAACTGTTAGGGACAACAACTTTAGGTTTCGTTTTATAGGCGAAGTAAATACAATTATATCTTTAATCTGTTCTAAAACTGGTAATCAGATGGATACTCGAGTATTCAACTTCTTGACCCTAAAATGTCAATGTAAAATTACAACATAATGCATTATTATATGAACCAACCTCGGCTGATCGAGTGCATTATCCCTGAAATCAACACATGCACTGCTCATTATGGTGCATGTACAAATGCACTGCTCATTATGGTGCATGTACAAATGCACTGCTCATTATGGTGCATGTACAAATGCACTGCTCATGATGGTGCATGTACAAATGCACTGCTCATGATGGTGCATGTACAAAAGCACTGCTCATTATGCTGCATGTACAAAAGCACTGCTCATTATGGTGCATGTACAAATGCACTGCTCATTATGGTGCATGTACAAATGCACTGCTCATTATGGTGTATGTACAAAAGCACTGCTCATTATGGTGCATGTACAAATGCACTGCTCATTATGGTGCACAAAAGCACTGCTCATTATGGTGCATGTACAAATGCACTGCTCATTATGGTGCATGTACAAATGCGCGAAATTGTAATGTTTAAAGTGTGATATTGAACTGTGATTGTTGTTAGCAAAGAGAAAGGATGCATACACTATTGACACGTACACTATACGCAATACAACAAGTTCGGTAGCAAAATACACTTCTTATTCTCTTTCTTCAAACATGTCAAACTGATGCGTGATTTCTTTTCAGGAATCAAAGTTCAAGGAAACTGGTGTCATCACTCCAGAGGAGGTCAGTTTTATTTTTTTAGTTTTGTGTTTCACGCCACTTTTATGGTTACCAGTACTTCAAGTGTTTTCAGAAGGTAGCATTTCTTTTTGTAAATTTAGCCAGTCATCACTTTGTACATTACCGCTATTCTCTCATCTGAGAGAGACCCTGGCATGGGGAAATCTTAGATTTCTAAATATAACTTCAGGATATGCCTATCCCTTGATCATATACCCCTGCGCATATGCATCCACTATCCAGCAATGTGCTTCCTTTTTTCTCCCATCACCTATCATTGACAGCAGGTTTTCACAACGCTGATAAGCGGAGTATAATAACTCTTCCCATGTCCAGTACAAGAACAT
Source organism: Lepetodrilus schrolli (assembly GCA_032361225.1). Lineage (NCBI taxonomy): Eukaryota > Metazoa > Mollusca > Gastropoda > Lepetellida > Lepetodrilidae > Lepetodrilus > Lepetodrilus schrolli. The sequence continues at coordinate 2,322 of JAUTBT010000755.1, read as the reverse complement.
TAAACAATATTGTATTACCATTATATATATATATATACTACCATTCGCAGATAAAATCTATGTATATTTACATATATTTTCGCTGCTCATATGCTTACTTATACTCAACAGCTATACTCCTTCAGGGTGTATTTTCCCTCTATCTTACTTCAGCAAGCATAGGTTTTTCATTCTTAACCTTATTCCTATTTACCTTAGGCATTGTTTCATCCTATGTGTAGGGTTTATACATTATATCTATATGTTAGTTTAGCTATATGTATTTTTGTTTACAAATTACAATTTACAATTTGTTTACAAAGTGATGACTGGCTAAGTGTACTCACAAAAAGAGGAGATAACAAAAATCTCCTTTATTCCATGTCATCATGATAGGATTTGATATGTGCACTCTCCCATATCCCTGTTCATCATTGGATTATCAAAGTTACTACAACACAATGTTCTACACCTGTTGCAGGATTCTTGCTGTTGTAATTGTAAGCTCACAAGTCAGAATATTTGTGAAATAGTGAAGCATCATGTTTTGTAAGGATTGTAGTTTTCCACATTCACACAGCAACAAATGACCTGCACAGTTGATACTCTATTGAAGCAAATGACCCCTAAAATGTATTGTAGGTAAACAATTTTGTCATAATTTTGCTTTGACGCTCATTTTAACTCCATAATCGGCAAGCCTATAAACCCTGAATGGAATCAAATTGGCATACACCTCCCACAAATACAGAGGCCTAACGACCCACGGTGTACACTATAGAAGAGTGGTAGAGACTCTGTGTATGCCGATGGTTACACATCAGCTACTGCTAGTACCATTATAGATCCTGTTGTTGTTACTGCTTCAGTTTCTAGCGGCCGGTGAACACATTGTCCACCACTGTCCAACATGGCAGTGGGCATCTGGAGATGAGGCAAAAGTTAAGCCATTTCTTCCCAAAGAGAAACAGTTCCTCATCACAAGAAATGGTAGGCACAAACAGACATTGCTGTATATTTTCTAGCATATTGACCTAGACCTGACTTGAAGGTATGGTTGCCCCCAACCAGACTGAGATTAGAAATTCATCATTATTGTCAATGCGGATATTATTGAAATCAATTTATTAAGATTTGCAAATTTTGGGATTGATGCTTATGAATATACCAATGTCAGATGTGGTTTAAGTATACCAATTTCAGATGTGGTTTAAGTGTGTCATGTTTTGTTAAATATGTCATTCGATGTTCATATGTTTCAGTTCCGTGTTACAAGCGCATCAAACAAATGGACACACATCAGGAAGAGCAGGAAAAAGTAATTGAAGAAGAAGATAATGATGGTGGTTGGGTTGACACACATCACTACCCAGGTAACTATGGCAATGATTACGAGCTACCCAGGAAACTATGGCAACTATAAGAGCTACCCAGCAACTGTAAGATCTGATGAATGTTAAATTTAGAAATGTAATCCTTTATCAGAGGGCAGTATGCTAGCAAGTTAAGCATGCTATATTTTGAGATTATCAGCATTAGCTCGACTCGACATTAGTATCATCATCATCATCATAATCATCATCATAATCATCATCATCATCTTGTCACGTATGAGTGAAAGATTCCCATGATGTAAAACAATAACAAGCACGTATCATCACCTACATTGTCATGATATTCATCCATTAGCAGCACAACAGTTTGACCTTTCTTAGCTCAATACCAAGTTGGTATTATGGTATTATTGAATTCAACACAGCTATGTACAATGTAGGTGAAACAAACTATACTGTACATGTTTCCAGTAATGTCAATGATGTTATTTCAGGAGTGTTACAAGAAACTGTGGCTGAGATGACACTGGACTCCAAGGTAGGGATTCTTCCTCTCAATCCCCTACCCCCTCAGTCATGACTCCCCCCTTCTGTCACCCTCTCTGTCACCCCCTCCTATATACAGCATGATTCAATTGCATTATAACATTTTCCCGGTGTTAACAAGCACTACTGCGCTGTTTGGATATCGCTCATTTAACTATGAGGTAACAGTGTTTAAACGTCCACCAATATTGTCACACATGGTACCGTATTTTCTCTAATAGTTTGCACCCTCTAACACCTAAATTATTTTGGGACATTTTTTTTTTCCTCCCCTAAAAATATGTTTTGTAAAGTCATCTCACCTAAAATCATAGGTCTAGGTTCTAAAATAATACTATTTTCTTATGTTTTGTTCTAAAATAACACTATTTCACAGAAGTAATCAATAAAACAACCCACCAGTTAACTACTTCACACCTATGGAAACATCAAACAATACAGACAGATCGGCCTCGTGGGAAGA
>JAUTBT010000754.1:0-11052 GCA_032361225.1 Lepetodrilus schrolli | reverse complement strand
AACTATTGAAAGCTGCACGCCCGGGTCAGAAAATGTCGGCCCCGGGCGTCCGGGCCGGCTTCCATTTCCAACACTGAATATACTAACAATCATCAACTACCATGCCTTTACCAAAACATCACATTAAACATTTGATATAACTGGATGGGTAAATGCTAATCGCAGTAGAAGTCTCGTTAACCAGCTGATTTCTATTATCAGCGTCTCGGCACAGAAGGCGAGACAGCACCGTCTGCCGCCTCCCAGGAAGACTCCAGCCCAGAAGTACCAGCAGAGGACGAGACGCGTACGAAGGAGGAGACGAACAGTGTTCGCGGCACCGAGACGTCGTCCTCGGACTCTGACAGCGACGACAGCGATGACAACCTGGTTGACCGGGTCAAGCTGGACCTGGAGGAGGACTCCCAGGACTTTGAGAAGTCCATGAACGAGAAGAGGAGCACGCTGGACGCCAGCTTCAGCTCGGAGGGCACTGGAGGTCACGAAGGTCAAGGTCAGTACCTGAATTCTAATTCTAGGTTATCAAGAGTGAGTGAATAGTAGCACAGTGGTAGATCATCTGACCTATGAGTGAAATGTACTGAGTTCGACTTTGGCTGATGACCCAGCATCAATGTTTGGGGAAGTTAACTCTTTGGCACGATCATGTCAGTACTGTGGTAGTACAGATATAGTAATATTTAGTTGTGCAGTAACCTATTTGCAGGTTTACTGTAGATCAGGTTTCCTCCTGCCGTAAACTGACCAGGTGTGATCATGATGATATGGGTAAAAAGGTCGTCAAAGCGGTTCCAAACCACGAAGGTCACAATTGGCCCAAGTGTGTCCTGGAATATTCTTTTAGATAAGGGTAACCTGCCCCCCCCCCCCCACCCCCCCCCCCTTTCACAATGACATCCTAATTGAGCTGCTAACTTTATGACCCAGTTTATCACCTTGTAAGTTAGATATTGATTTAGGAAGGAATGTGACTTGTGACATTGTAGTGAAACACTTGTTAGAGGTGAGTACATTTAGGACTGGTTTAGAAGCTCTTTAATAGGAGGCTGTTGTGAAATGGGGGCCTGTTCTACATATGCATCTATAATATTTCAGACGGAGAGAAAAAGAAGAAGAAAGTTAACGGAACTTCAGATATGTTTGCAGAGGACAATGATATGTTTAGTGAAAGCTATAGCGTAAGTACAACTTTTGATATTTTATTTATTAATTTTGTTGTCATTGTTCATGTGTGAAATATTCCCACTGTGACGTAAAGCACTAATTCAATCAATTTATTTTATTTATTTATTTAATTCGTTTGTTCGTTTATTTATTGTTTTATTTATATTTTATGTTTAAAAAATTTGTTTTGGGTTAGTTAGATAATTCCATAGATTATTTTCCATTTGTGCCACTCCACTGGTTATATACACTAATGCTTTGAACTCTTGCAGAGCCCTGGATTTATCCGTCCGACTGGCGGCATCCACGACAATCCAAACCTGATGGACAACTGGGACGACGCTGAAGGATATTACAGTCAGTATCTCACATAATTTCTCCACATTTCAATTCTGAGTTTGAACCCACACCTGGCATGAATGTCCACAAAGTTGATGGCCATGAAGAAAACACTAGCTGGTTATTTTCTTTTAGTGTAATTGTAGTTGTCATCATTGGTTCCTCAGTACCAGCCAGTTCTCGCAGCTTTACTGCAACACTGATTGCTATAGGTGTTACAGGCTTCTACCTGCTGTAGACTGACAAGCGAGTGGGTGGTAGCGCAGTAGAATGTTGGACTTTGGAGCCAAAGGCCCCATGTTCAAATCGTGTCCTGATCATGATAGGATGCACTGTCTGTACCATGGTGGAGCAGTTATCATCCTTGGTCTGTCGCTGCCAGCCTGTGCTTGCAGGTTTCCCCTTCCCCAAGCCGTGTAAACTGACGAGTTGTATTATCGGTGAAAGAATCTTGAAAGCGGCTCTAAACCCTAATTACAAGATGTGATGTGATGCGAGCAAAATAATGTTGATACGATGGATGGCCATGATGAATGGATGGATAAAACTAAATAAAATGTATAAAAATTAAGTCTATGTTTTTTGGCTCTCTGTTTACCTGTTTTGCTGAGTCGTCGCCTATGGGTGAAATATTCCCAAAACAATAATTCATTAATTCGTTGTAGATCTCGATCTACTATGATTTAAAAAAACGTGTGTCGTTACTTTCAGGGGTGCGTATCGGCGAGACGCTGGACAAACGGTACAGCGTATACGGCTACACGGGTCAGGGAGTGTTCAGTAATGTGGTCCGCGCCAGGGACGCGGCACGTGGCACCCAGGACACCGCCATCAAGATCATCAGGAACAATGAAATGATGTAAGTGTCCAGAATGCAAGCTTCGAGGTGTTTATGTGTTGAGGCGATTTCACTCTTGAGTCGGCTAGCTGGCAGGGACCTAGCTACTGTTAGGCCACAAGGCCTGCATATTATTTTGTCTTTGAAAAGCACATTAGGGGTGTGTGGTAGCGGGGTGTTCAAACGTTAAACTTCGGTGCCAAAGGCCCCGTGATCTAACTTGGCTTAAGCCATGTATGACCCCTTGCCTGCAAGGCCTATGAATTCTCGGCACAGCGAGATCAAAGGGCTACGGTCGGCACTGATAGTCCAATCAGATGCGTCCTAAGACGTCTTAGCTCCGCCTACTTGTCGGTCACAACAATGACATCAAGCACTGTCACCTGCAGAATTTGCTCGGTTGTCAAACATGGCCAAATCCTTTCTAAGAGTTTTCTAGTGGGAAACCACCTTGCACAGGTGTTAGAGTATAAACCACAACAAGGCTGTCGACACATTATATCATGCGAAATAACTAAATAATTGTTTTGAGTTTCTGCTGTATGCAACATAAGTTGCACTGTCGAACAATTCTAACGAGTTATCCAGCAGGATGAGTATTAAAGATACTGTTGCCAAGAACCTGTCCATGTGTTGACAGGCACAAGACAGGATTGAAGGAGCTGGAGTTCCTGCGGAAGTTGAACGATGCTGACCCCGATGACAAGTTCCACTGTCTGCGTCTCTACCGCCATTTCTTCCACAAAAACCATCTGTGTCTGGTGTTCGAGTCCCTCAGGTCAGTGTGCTTCTGGACGTGGAAGCAGGGCTTCATGACGCCGCACTTCCTGCATATATTTTATGGATGGATGGACAAATGAATGGATGGATGGATGGGCAGATGGATGGATAGAACATATAGATGGATGGACAGATGCATGGATGGGCAGATGGATGGACAGATGAATGGATGAATGGATGGATGGATAGAACATATAGATGGATGGATGAATGAATGGACAGGCGTGGATGAATGGTTGGACAGATGAATGAATGGATAGGTGGACAAATGCAGGAATGAATGGATGGACAGATGCAGGAATGGAATAACAGATTGATGGATGGATGGACATGATTCTTCCTTTCTCTTCTGGTTAATGGTTTGGGTGGCATCAATGTTCGTGAAAGTTACCTTCCTGACACGATCACATTAGGATGCGCTGTATGTACCATGGCAATGCAGTTATCATCCTTGGTCTGTCAGTACCAACCGGTGCCCACAGGTTTACTGTAACATTCAACGCTATCGATGTTGCAGACTTCCTTCTGCCATAAACTGACAAATGGTATTCTGGGTTTTAGCATGAACCTGCGAGCAATGTATAAACATGTAGAACACTGCTGTGGTTTCAGTATGAACCTGCGCGAGGTCCTGAAGAAGTACGGCAAGGATATTGGCCTGCATATCAAGGCTGTGCGCTCATACAGCCAGCAGCTACTACTGGCTCTCAAGCTGCTCAAACGATGCAGCATCCTCCATGCAGACATCAAGCCAGACAATGTTCTTGTGAGTAGAGCTCGTGGACTTTTTTGTAAAGCAAAGTATTACCAAATTCTTGTCATCCATAATTTAAAATAGTTTTTGGCTTTCAGTCTAAATATTTGTGTATATTTGGTATTAAAAGTTTATTTATTGCTATCCATTAATTAAAATTTTAGTATTATTTTTATTAATTTAAGTTTTCCCTCCAACTTCACAAGGGAGCACTCGATCATTCATATCTTGTTCACTGTTACCGGTGCTTTATGTAAAATAATTCAAGGCAAAACTATACTTAACCCCCTCCCTGCTGGATTAGGGACAAGTACTGCTATTTAGGGCATCTCCAGTTGCCATCAGCATGGAAAGAGTTAATAGACAATACTCGATCATCCATATCTTGTTCTTGATGTCTTGTCCATTGTTACCAGTATTAACAGAATTTTGATTTCTGATGTGGTTTTTCTTCCAGGTCAATGAAACTAAGTTGGTGTTGAAGTTGTGTGACTTCGGCTCGGCGTCGCATGTTTCTGAGAACGATATCACCCCATACCTTGTCAGTCGATTCTACAGAAGTCCAGAAATTGGTACGAATGATTCCAAGTCTTGGACAACGTACTGTTGTAAAAATAAGGGCATTTGTCTGATCCCTCCTTTAAATAATGGAATATTTGCAATATTATTATTAAAAAAAATAATTACATTTATTAAATTTGGGTTTAGAGGCTATTTCAAGATTCATTCACTTATACCACAGCTTTATTTATGATTATTTGCATTATTAATATACTATTAAAATATTAAAATTATTATTTCATATAATTCCCCCCCAAATTAATATATATAATAAATCTTTTTGTTATTATTAATATTTCATCCTTGTCGCAATCTTTCAGTAATTAAATCATATGTTAGTATATATTTTCTTGAAATCTTCTGACGTATGTGTCGTGTGTTGCAGTTATCGGCATGGGCTACGACCACGCTATCGACATGTGGTCGGTGGGCTGCACCATCTTCGAGCTCTACACTGGCCGCATTCTCTTCCCTGGCAACTCCAACAACGAGATGCTTAAGTTCGTCATGGATGTGAAAGGTAAAATGCCAAATAAGATGATTCGGAAGGGGATGTTTAAGGAGAAACACTTTGACAACAACTACAACTTCCTGTACCAAGAGGTGGACAAAGTCACTCAAAGGGTGAGTACATTGGAACAGGGGGGCGGGTGGTAGCGCAATGGTAGAACGTTTGAACTTCGGAGCCAAAGTCACTGGGTTCAAATCTCGTCCTGGAAGCCTGGCATCAATGTTCACGGAAGTTACTTTTTCTGACGTGATATTGGTATGATGCGTTGATCATAGTAAATTGAGGAATGTCTAAAATTCTGGCTCGTTTGGCTTCTACTTGACACCGTTGATTGGTTTAACCCCTTTGTCTGGTGTTTATTGTCGTCAGGACGAGACAGTCCTGCGTCGATGTCGTATTGATCATGCATATTTTACACATTCATACATTTTAAAAGGCAGTGTGTTGGTTGTGACGAGGACATCACGGTCAAGCATATTTTGCTTGACTGTGTGGACTTTTCAGACCAACGCCCGAGGTTTTATTCATCGCCAAACCTAAAGCAGTTATTTACTCAGGTCCCTGGTCATCAAATCTTATAGTTTTTAAAGGCAATTGGTCTATATGGAAGGTTTTAAATTACTTATCAACTACAACAAGCATTTAAATCATATACATAATTGAACCATTCATCTCGCTATTACATCATTTGCATAATTTTAAATACTTTTTTCTCTCCATTTTTACATGCTTAAAAAATACATATAATAAAATAATTAAATGTTTAATCGTCGCACATGGGTGAAAGATTCCTGCCGCGACGTTAAACTCCATAATCACTCACTCATTCTACTTGACAGTTGACATTGTGACTGGCAGATTTGTTTTACCATGGAGACTTGTTTTGCAGGAAAAAGTGACCATTTTGAGCAACATCAATGCTACCAAGGACCTACTGGCTGAAATGGTTGGATATCAAAGACTACCCGATGATCAGCTGAGGAAAGTGGCACAGCTCAAAGACTTGATAGAAAAGACGATAGTTCTCGACCCCTCCAAGAGAATATCCATCAATCAGGCCTTAGCGCATCCATTCATACAAGAAAAACTCTAGAACCATGTCCATTGTTTTTTCAACAAAGAATTTTTTTTGGTTATTTTTAACATTTTTTAAACCAAAAGTAAACATGTTGGTTTTCCTGTTTTTAAACAATATCCAGAGGACTATTTGAACATTTTTTTCTGAACCGTTTAAAAAAAAATGTGTGATCATCAGTAACTGGGAGATAAAACTCAGGCTCGCGTTCCATAGAACGTTCGTAGTGCTACGAGTCGTAACTCTTTAAGTTAATGTATGGGACTTTTGAATCTCGTAACGCTACGATTGTTCTGTGGAACAAGACCCAGATGTTTTTATGGAGATACCTTCATGGAATTGTATTTTACTAGCTGTCTGTTTTGTTTCAGTCCAAACTGCACTGCAGATGACGGTTTGGATATTCTCACTTGGAGATGAGTAGTCTCCCTTGAGGGTATGGGATAAGTAGTCTCCCTTGAGGGTATGAGTAGTCTCCCTTGACGTATTTAGATACAAATGCCATATACACGAAACATTAGCATTGTTTGACACTTTACACCAGGGAATAGTCAGAATTTTTGTTACGCTATTTACTTCAGTTATGTTTAATTCTTCACAGTACTCTTATGCAGGAGATTAATTAATTATGTGGATTGGCATGAAGACATATCCAAATGATCAACACATTCAAACAGATGTTTTCTAATGCTATCTAAAGTCCATTCACGTTTGAAGAAATAGGTTCACCTACATTCCAAATTGCTTAAAGTGCTAAATCCTCTGTGAACCTCTTTTGTCACAAACTAGAAATGTCAGTTCTATTTTAAAATATATTGCATGCATTTAACAAATGTCATGGTCTTTGAAAAATGTAACCGAATTCTCAGAAAGGGTTTTAATTTGTTATGCTTGTATTGTGTTTTGTTTTGTTGGGATTTTAATGGCTTTCCAAGTTATATGTATGTAATTGGAGGCCGTGCCATACAAGCTGTTTGTTGTGGGTTTTTGTCCCACTGTATGCAGTTCACCATTGAATCACTAAGAAGGTGTGGATAAGAACAGAACTGTCTTTGTTTTTATGTGTGTAAATAATAGAGTAGTAGTGTACCTAAATTATAGGGAGTTAAATCATTCGATGTATTGCCTACCTCGAGAGGTCAATATGGTAGCTATTCACATTCATTGTAATTTTGTTATCTCAACCAATGTCGCACTTTTTTTTCATGTCCTTTTGACAAAACCATTATTGAAGTAAATCAGCTTCATATAAACTACAGTGCCATTTGGTCTATTTTCTCAATTCCTTATTTTCTTACCAGGGCCATCATTTGTGTCATTCATCGGTTGGCTACTCACACGAATATTACCATGGTTATTCCCCAACTAATTCATTGCCCAAATACCTGCATTTGAATAAATTCCATGAGTGGTGTACGATATCAACAGTGTAATAAAAGTGTTCAATTTTCATCACTGAAGCCTGCATTTAGTGTCCAAGTGGGCTATTTTACTAGATTGTGCATTTCAAGGGGAAAGTTGTGTCTTTATTGGGGGAAATTTGGTGGTTGTCCTTGAATGTAACCTATTCTATATGATGTGAGTTTGTTTTTCTCCATACAGGTACCTCAGTGTCTGGCAATGCATTTGCTATAAAGACTTTGTAAAGCAGCTTTGTCAATAGGGGTAATGATTTTGTTTCTCCTTGTGGTTCATGCTGTAGATCTGGACCATCTTGACAAACACTTAAAAATGCCCCATCCTCGAAAACACAGCCCTAGTGACTGCTTAAACATACGCTACCATGCCTAGGGGAAATTTGGGCTCATTAACACTATCTTTACCCCTGAGTTCATGACGAATAAATAATTTAAAGGGTCATTGATTGAGCCAATCAGAAAGCTCCTATGTCCTTTTGGTTTGACTTAAAGACGTGTATGTGCAAGACAAGATGTCCTTTTTTTCCATATTAACCCTCTCCATGCTGGAGGCAAACAGATGTCCTAAAGAGCTGTGCTTGTGCGTCATCCAGCAGGGAGAGGATTAAATATCGGGTTTGGATTTCTCTTCACGGGGTAACCAGGGTTACAGACAAAAGTCTATGAAAGAGCAGTCACTGAACCTGTATTTTGAGGATGTTAATACATTTAACGACTTGTTGTACATGTATTATGTGAAAAACAAGGGCCTTATGAAGTTTACAGAGGCAAAATAAATCATTGAAATGCCAGTTTGGTATCGATTTTGTGCAAGCAATATTCTTATATACATTACAGGGTCATCACATGGGGAATTTAGGCTTACTTCTCAAGGCCCTTGGGTTATAAAAGTATGAACATTAATTGCAAGTCAGTTGGTGGATCTTGTATGGATTTGTTTCAATGTTTGAAATTAACTTCCATTTTTGAAAATTGAATGGAGATGCTTTAATAAAGTAGGTTTTAATATCTGCTGTTTCTTGTCACCATTGCTTGCTGAATATTATGAATATATATTTGAGTTTGAGGTAGTTTCTAATTTGTATCGATTTCTTTCCGTTGCGACTGCTTTGGAGGAGGTTGGTCCTTTGGCAAGATGAATGTCAAGGTCATCAATGAACCAATCACAGAAGTGGTTACAGTCGCGGAGGTGATGGGGCCGTCACGTGCACGTAATGCTAGTAGGTCAAGTGCACACAGACCTGTGAGTTCACAATCAAACACCATGGAAAATATATATCATGTTCATACTTGTGTATTCTCGACAATCATTTAAAAAAATAATAATGCAGAGATACTCTATGTTTCAGAAATATATTTATACCTTTTATATGGCTTTTAGTTAAGTATTATTCATCACATATTCCAGCTGTGACGTAGAACAATAATTCACTGACTCACTTTAATGTGTCTCTTTCAAAATTGGAATCCATGTACTATTGTGTAAATATTACAAGTCGAGTATACACATTACATCATCATGACTTGACTACCTCCTCTCATGTTTGGCACGTTAAAAGATATTGGAAAATAACAATTTTCCAAGTAGGCATGGATTTGGGCAGTTTTATCCGACCCATTGTGAAGTACTGTAGGAGGGGTCGAGGAATCCATTTGTTTGGGTCTTGATGTATGACACCCCCAATCTTGATGTACGACACCCCCAATCTTGATGTACGACAGCCCCAATCTTGATGTATGACACCCCCAATCTTGATGTACGACAGCCCCAATCTTGATGTATGACACCCCCAATCTTGATGTACAACACCCCCAATCTTGATGTATGACACCCCCAATCTTGGTGTACGACACCCCCAATCTTGATATATGACACCCCCAATCTTGATGTACGACACCCCCAATCTTGATGTACGACACCCCCAATCTTGATATATGACACCCCCAATCTTGATGTATGACACCCCCAATCTTGTGCAGCAGGAAATGACACTTTGATGAGGACATCAAACAATTAATGCATTATAATTGGGCGGGCGTTATCTAAGTGGTAGATTATCAGGGCCTCGTTGTATTTGTATGAACGTGCCATTAACTAATAGCGTCATTAGCCATTATTCCTGTGTTCACTTTCAATGCTAACATAATGCTGTATTTGGTAATGGAGGTTTAACCCTCTCCCTTCTGGATTAGGCACAGTCAATGCTCTTTAGGGCATCTCCGGTTGCCTTCAGCATGGAGAGGGTTAATGACACGTTAATTGAGCATTGGCTTTTCATACAACCGGATCCAGATTTGTATGCAAAGGTCCCAATTTAGTAGACCTCCATGTATAGCAGTGTGTGTAGAAATGTTTGCAATGCTGCATGATAGAATGCAGTCTCTACTCTTGTTGTGTATCATCGTCGGTTCATCGGTAGCAGGTTTCTTGCAACACTACATACTGTCACAATATGAGGGAAATTATCTTGAAAGTGAAGTCCTATCTAAGTGAAGTCCTATCTAAGTGAAGTCCTATCACACACTAACTAATTTTTAAATAGAGCCCTATGCTGTCTATGGATATGACTACTATTTCTAGACCCTGGTCCACAGAACGATCGTAGCGCTACGAGAGTCGTGACTCTGTGTTATCGTATAGGAGTTATGACTCTTGTAGTGCTACAGTTGTTCTGTGGAACAGGACCCTGTACTTTATTTGGGTGATGTTTTCAAGGTAGGTATGTCCGTGTAATATTTGGATGAAGAAGTTGGAATGGAGACGGAAGCAGATGCTAATTGTTTGATCAAAATTCACTTTCCATATCCAACACCATTTCAAAGCTATGTCCAGTTAGTAAACTGTTTGTGGAACTGTTTGGAGCGTTAACCACAGCGGATTGATTTATCATTAAACTTGGTTGTGTTTGGACCAGAACAGTTTTGTTGTAGTTCATTAACCGTCGTGTATGGGTGAAATATTCCCGCAGTGACGTAAAACAATAAATCAATCAATTGTAGTTCATTGCGCCAAGATTGAAACACAAACATAGGAACCAAGGGTTTGATTAATTTTTTGATCCAATGAGCATCAAGAACCACGGAGCATGTCGGTTGTGTTTGTTTTGAGGTTTTAGTATAAGAATAACCTATCTGTGATTTTGCTCTATACAATGTTTTCTGTTTGTAGGCATCGCATGGAGGAACATGCAGTGGATCTCTATATATAAGGTTAACACTACCAGAAAAATGCAATACATGACTGGTACAACTAAGAGATGTAGAACGTCGACATGCATCTTGAATAATGAACAGTGATATCTGGGTTGTGTAACAAACTGTTAAATGTTTATCACATACTTAATGAGTCATTCTACAGTTGTATATGTTACAGTCAATGTCTAAAATCAGGCAATGTGTCAAATGTATTAACATTTTCAGTGAATTTCAATTCATTCAAGCAACGTTTAACAAGCCTGAAATGACAAAATGACTGCCTGTATTTGACAGATTGACTGGCGTGAGTTTGATGAAAACAATTGAAGATAATGCGGATGTTTTTGTAGATATTCACACAGGATTGCATATATTTTTATATGTATTAACACAGAATTGTGTGAATACCTATACAAA
>JAUTBT010000753.1:0-11055 GCA_032361225.1 Lepetodrilus schrolli | reverse complement strand
GATAGAGAGAGAGAGAGAGAGATAGATAGAGATGGGGGATGATGAGGCCGGGGGGGGGGGTGTGTGAAAGAGAGATAATGTTCACTTGTTTCAGTTTGGCTAGTTTAAGTGTGCAAATGCATTATGCAGTATGTGAAATCATGATCCTTTTACTGTAGCTTATTTTCATCGCACAAGTTCAATTCTCCCGTTGGTGTAAAACTGAACAATCAGTGTTGTTTTATGATTCAGAAGATTATATTTCCCTAACATGCCCCGCCCAATGCCCCTAGAACTGGAACTCGTTTCACGAAACAATATTAGTGGAACAATCAATATACAGTATCGTACGTGAACCTATTGAACTAAACACCCCAGCATAAAAATAGCATGGCATCTCACACACACCACAACGACATAAATACATGCTTCTTACTATGTCTATCACCCAATACAACAATTGTATTTCAACCGTGAACTTCTATTACTAAATTCGTGCATTGCTTTGTGAAGATGAACATCTGTGGTATACATACGTTTTGAAAGCCCCGCAATCGGATTTCAATTTCACAATGCGACCGATGTGTATATCTAATGTATTCAACGGTTTCTGTAATATGCAGTGGAACCTGGATATGTTTTAGCATCGTTGAAAAGAAAAGAAGTAATGGTACATATCCATGTCTAAAAGTGCTATATATTATAATATTGTAACACTGGCTGATGTACACTGTGATGGGACTATACTTGTATAGATACCCTGGGCTCTCGGTTCCAATCGGTGAGTAGCTTACACACACACGCACACGCACACGCAAACACGCGCGCGCTGGCACGCATTCATGAATGAGTACAATATTGTCTACAATATTCTCTCTCTTTCTCTCTTTCTCTTTTTTCTCTCTAGCTCACACACACACACGCGCGCACACACACACACACACACACACACACACAGAGAACGGCATTCGCACAAACATGCATAGAATAAAATCACGCTTCACGCACACATACATCCATGCGCATGCACACGTATGCATATATACACAAGCACACACACGCACACGCGCACACAGACACGTGCACTGAAATACAATAACGTCAGTTCTCCACATAGGTACAACTTTATCAATCACATTCAATGTCTAGGAGCGTTTTTAATGCATGCTCTGTTAGGCAATTCGTAGTTCAATTCATGTCTATTTATAACCTATGTGCAGATGTATATTTAACGCGAACAGGGAACACATTATAACACATGGGCGTAAAGTAATCCATAAATGTAGGCCCGCGTGATATTCAGGAAGTCACTGCTAGTATTCCAATTTACTGCTATTCATATTACAACCTGTCTTCCAATGTGTATTTGCTTACGAGGCTGTAAGCAATACACAGAGTATCATATGTGTTATTAATAAAATATGTCAGAAACGGTGCCTACATTAATGTGAAATTGCTTGCCGGGAACATAGCTTAGTGTGTACTACGTGCAGTGAAATAGTGTTTTTTTGACATTGTATTATTTATTTCAAAAAGACTACGACCAGTCTATGAGGAAGCCAGTCTAGTTGTTGTACAGTGGAACCGTTCTCAGTTACTCGGTGCAAGCGTGGGAAAGGATACCATGAGTGGTTGCGATCAGGATTTTCTAGAGCTAGAAGATATACTCACGAATAGGGATGGGGAGAGCGGAGGTAAGTGCCTGTGCGTATGCGAATGTGCGTAATGGAGGAAGAAGGCAACGCAGTGCGGCTTGGATTAGCACCGGTGGTGCGGGTGTGTGTGTGTGTGTATGTGTGTGTGTGTGTGTGTGAGAGAGAGAGAGAGGGGGGAGAGGGTGAAAGAGAGGATATATATATAGAGAGAAGGAGATAAGTGAGAGAGAAAGAGAGAGGAGAAAGCTAGATATACACACAGAGATAGAGATAGAGAGCGAGTGAGAGGGAGATGAGAGAGAGAAAGAAAGATGGGGAGAGAGAGACGGAGAAAGAGAAATAGAGAAAAGGAGATTTGTAACCACAGTTGGTATATAGGTTGACGTCCATATACCACTGTTACTCTGCCAGCCAGATGTATAGCCCACAGTGTGTCAAATTTCAGTTTCCGAGGCCTAACGTGAAACAGAACTTTTCACCTTACCGTTACACTATAATGGACACGATTCCTATATACTAACAGACAATAAGTAAAGTGGAATGTCTGCCCAGCAAAATTGAAAGCAGGCTCCAATATATCTCATTATATACTGTATATAGACAGTATTCCAATAGTAGTATGTTGTTGCTATCAATAGTGGTGATTTATTTACGGATTTCACATTTTTGCTACCGTAATACTTATGTTCAGATACCTATGCACAATAGAAAAGTAAATAATGATGCCTTTATGGCTTGCAGAAAGCAAGGTTAGAGGAGAGAACAATGAGGTGCCTTCCATGCCACCACCATCAAACCCTCCGCCACCCCCGGCGACAGATTCCAGACATTGTCGGGCCTGTACGAAAAGGACCTGTTGTCGATCCTCGCAATGTCGGTCCAACTATACCGACATTATGGATAACGGATGGTGCACATCTTGCGCCAACCTGCTATCCCCTCCGTCCTTGTCCAACTTATTGGATGAGGACATCACTGCGGATGCCTTCCAAGAGGAGGTAACTCTACGTTTTTGTTCTTATATATCGTGGCGAAATAGTTGCATGGTGTATACTAGTAACCTACATGTCCGCATCTGAGTTTAGTAAAACAAAACTAGCCATACAGAAAAGGTGTATTGATGCCAGAAAGAGATCATTAACAATAATAATCAGATAAATGCATTCTCGAAAGGACACTTTTAAATAATAATAACAATAATAATAATAATACAATAATAATAATAATAATAATAATAATAATAATAATAATAATAAAAACGTCCATTTATTGCACGTAATATTCCATCCACTTAAAGATCTAAACTCCACAATCAATAGTGTGCATCAAATTCGCGTCTAATTTCGAACCAATATCTTCTAGGAGTGAACTAGACTTGTTAATAGCAATACGTTATAAAACTTGTGTTTAATTTCTAATCAAATCAAGGTGGCACAAAAGAGTCGCTTCCTGCGCATAGGAAGACAGGAGGCGGAGCTAGAGGTAGTGATTGACAGGTTGATAACCCAGCATGGCGACAAGGAGAAGGCATTATTGTTCATCATTCAGAACATTCCCAGTGAAGCAAAGGTAAAAGTATTACGTAATAACCACCGTGGTCCATCGATCAAACTAATGCACTATACAAGACACTTGTTTATGGTTGCAGTGACAAGACGTTATTTGTTTTTCATATTTACAAACGTAAGCAACGTAAGCATCGTGATCATCTAAAGAAAATAAGTAATGATAACAGGTATATGTTACTATTATATACGCATTAAATACATACCTAAAATATTGACTTCAAACAAGTTCAAAGATTCGAATTAGGAAACATAAACAGCGCTGGTAAAAGGTAGCGTTTAATAGACCCCAGGCAGTATAGAAGGAAACTGCGCTTTGAAGATGGATTTTGTACATATTAATATCCATGGTGAAGAAGAAGAAGAAGAAGAAGAAGAAGAAAAATAATAAAAGGAGAAGAAAAACAATAAAAGGAGAAGAAAAACAATAAGAAGTAAAAGAAGACGCTTGTGATACATTTGTACAATTATGATTTTTTCTGTTGTTATAATTGTTATTATTGTTATTATTATTATGTTTATTATTATTATTATTTGGTTTGTTATTATTATTAGTATTATTAGTATTAGTATTAGTATTATTATTAGTAGTAGTAGTCGTAGTAATAGTAGTAGTAGTAGTAGTAGTAGTAGTATTATTAGTATTAGTATTAGTAGTAGTAGTAGTAGTAGTAGTAGTAGTAGTAGTATATTACCATGATCATCAGCATCAGTTGTTTAATTTCTGTGTAGACCCAGATATTTGTGAACACCCTTCTCCACCGCGGTGCCAATCTCTCGACCTGTGACGCCTCATGGCAGACTCCACTGCACCACGCCGTCAAGAGAAACTTCAAGGGGGTCTGCAGCAAACTGCTGGAGAACGACGCGCTCCCCCACGTCCGTGACAGGGACAACAACATGCCCTACCACCTGGCCCTCAACAACAATAACGACGACATTGCCGCTCTACTGTTGAAGGCTATGCCGCATGCCATGTTTGTACTCATGCATCGGTTTTAATACTATAATTGAAAAACAGTAGATATTTACAGCTAACTATCTATGATCAGTATTACGGATCTCTCCAGGATTCAAGTAGTATAGGATACTTTGTTATCGGGTGTCCCGGAGGTTTCTTGTGTAGTCCAGGACACTCGATCCGAATGTTTTCTACTGTGATATTCCATAGTGTTTGCTGTGATTACAACGGATGTGGTATCTGGGCCATATACGTCACAAAACGTCGATTGTATAATGGTACTGAACTCTTGGATCACTCTATGCATACATAAGAATGGATGTTATTTTGCTTCATTGCAAGGTACTAGCTCTCTTGCAATGTACAGATTATAGAAAGTGACTGTTTTGAACATACCTTTTGATGTAAATGGACCATTGAGCAGCTTTGTAAACACGTTATCAATAGCAGTTCAATGAGAAAAGCAACTATACGTGAATGAAACAGTTTAGTTGACAATGTATGTGACGTTAAAAGTGACTTTCATGACTCAAATAATTACGTATTAAATCGCTAGAACTAGTATCCATACCTCAAAGGTATCATAGAGGTACATGTAGGTATCTTGATCCCGCCCCGGGGGACCCGGCATCAATGTTCGCGAAAGTTACCTTTCTGACGCGATATTAATAGGATGCATTGTCTGTAGAGTGGCAATGCAGTTATCATCCTTGTTCTTGTCAGTACCATCCGATGCTCGCAGGTTTACTGCAACATTCAGCGCTACGGATGTTGTGGGTTTCCTCCTGCCCTAAACTGGCAAGTCGTGATATGTGAAAGAATCTTGAAAGCGACTTAAAACCCCAATAAAATTAAGAAAATAAGAAGTAAAAAAAAACTGAAAAACTTTTTTCAAAAAGGCAAAGCTTACAAATACATTTTATCTCTTTAAATTTATTTTTATTTTTATTATATGTCAATGGTCTGTGATGGATTTTCACGTGTTTTTCAGGTGACGTTCCTAGGGCCCAACATCCCAGTGCATCCCCATGTATATAGCAATGGTCACATCTGTCTGTCTATACTCACTGAGGACTGGTCTCCAGCGCTGTCCGTACAGTCAGTCTGTCTCAGTGTAGTCAGTATGCTGTCTAGTTGTAAAGAAAAAGTAAGTCCGTTCTCTGCTATCTCCATTTGTAGTGTATTGTCTTTTACCACTCATCATTGGCTCTGAGAGGAGATATATGCTTTTGTTAATATTGATACGCGAAATTTGCGTCCACGAAATATAAGTCTTTTACAGTATCCTACGAGATATCACTTCAAATGTTTGTGATTGGTCAATTCAGTCATGTGACTTGAAAGGTCAACTGCTGCCAAACAAACAGTCTACCTATTGTGGTGTCATCACCATCATAACAGTGCTATGACATAAAAATGCAAATGCACATCAGCCTATTCATTGATTTCCCAGTAAACACCTTTCAAATGTGCTAATTTTATTCTTAAATGACTAATAATGATATTGGGTGATACATAGAATCTCACCCGAGTGTGTTTTGATATCGTTGTTATCCTACTCATTGATAAAAGTAGTAAATACTCAGCAAAGCCTCATTTGGACGTTACTTTTATCAACTCGTAGGATAACGATATCAATTCTCTATGTATCTCCTTACAGTAGTATAAAGCATTCTGTTTCATCTATATGTAGTATCTTTTGTATACTCTAGTCTTTCATCTAAATGTATATGTATTCTCTGTATACATAATGTTCTGTTTTAAATATATGTATGTTCTGAATACTCTGAGTAGTATACAGTTCTGTTTCATCTATATTATGTTCTGTATCCTCTCTGTAGTATATATTTATGTTTCATCTATATCATGTACGAGTATATGTATTATCTTCTGTATCTTCTATGAGAGGTTCCAGGTTCAAATCCTGCCCTAGGAGCAAGCATCAATGTTCGCAAAAGTTAACTTTTTGACGCAATATTGATAGGATGCACTGTCTATAGAGTGGCAATGCAGTTATCATCTTTGGTCTTGTCAGTACCAGCCGGTGCTCGCAGGTTTACTGCAAGGTTCAGGGCTACAGATGTTGCGGGTTTCCTCCTGCCCTAAACTGACAAGCCGTGATATAAGTGAAATAATCTTGAAAGCGGTTCTAAACCCCAATTAAAAAATAAATAAATAAATAAACTTCTATGAAGTGTATCGAGCTGTGTTCTCTATGTATGTGATATTTTCCCATGGCTTTGTCCTGAATCAGAACATACAGAGAGGATTCATGGGATTGGAAGAATTGTTGCTACTCTTGATGATCAATCAACATATATTGAATTCTTATCCTTAGATTATTATTATTTTATTTTTTTCATGACTTTGGAATTGTTATTATAGAAACGCCCTCCTGATAATGCAATATATGTGAAGACCTGCAGTAAGAATCCGAAGAAGACACGGTGGTGGTACCATGGTAAGTTCACGTCCAGGAAACATACAGTTAATTAGGCGGTAAAAGGTTCCTATTTCGACCAATCAAATTCAAGGAAATATAAATATTATGGTACAATATACTGTAAATCATAAAATGTTAGCGTCATTAAACTTTAGCAACCAGTGGGTTATCGACCTATTAGCATCATAAAATGTTAACGAGCTCGTCCATATTTAGAAAATAATTTTCTTATTATTAGTTTTTATAATGAATAGTATTAACAATAACTAATTGCACGTGTATGTACAGTAAATAACCTCTTGGCACTAAAACAGGAAGTTCTAAGACCACTAGTCCATTATATTGCAAAGGTAAACACTATAATTGTACTTTGGTTGATAGATAGGACGAAATATTGGTAATCCAATTAGTTTATATTTACAAACATAACCATGTAACTATATTATCATGTACCCGTGAAACCTAAATTGCCTAAATTTAGTGCTAACTTAAAATGCGACCATGCGGTTATGAATGCAGAAGTCAACCACCATCTTGGATCCTTTACAGTTGATGTTTTCCTATTTAAATAGGTTATTTATATTTATTTAATATGTTCCTTTACTATATTAATATAGTTTATCACATTTTTGTTTTGTGTTTTATTTGTTTTGGAAACTGATGCTATTAAACTATGTAATTACAGACATGAACAACATCAGTGATGGGAATAATATTGATAGGTCTATACACGTACATCTTCGAAATACTCTTTAAAATTTTTTAGCGAATTAAATGTTTATGTCTAAGAGCAACTCGTTAAAGTTTTATTCTCACTAACATTTTATGATTTACAGTATCAAGAAACATAGATGTGTGTTCTGTTGGGTTGATGCACGAGGACTACAGCTTATATGTATAGTATGCAAACAGTATAGGTTGTGGTGAATCTATGCCTCTGAGTATGGGTTGTGGTGAATCTATGCCTCTGAGTATGAGTTGTGGTGAATCTATGCCTCCGAGTATGCATCTATAGTATCTTGTAGCGCATCATAAATACTCTTTTTATTATTGTTATAATCATGATAATTATTTACATTATTAATATTATTAAAATTGATCCTAGTCATTATTCAACTTATGCGATGGAGCGGGGTCTTCCCCCGACCCCAGTGTGTGTATTTGTACGATAAAAGTAATATTATGAAACTACAGTTTTCCAGATGTTGTGTATTACTTAAGCTTCCAAATGTACAATACAAATATAAATTATTTAAAAACATGTTTTACAAATAAAAAGTTATCCTGCATATAGTAGGACTGCATAAAGGGGGTCTGTCAATGACTGTCTTTCTGACATTTACACAATTAATTATGAATACTATTAAATGAAAGTCCATAAATCTATATAGAATGTTTTCTTACACTTATTTGGTTATTTATTACATTTAGACAACTTTTGTCACTTAGTACTATTTACATGCCACTTATTAAAGTGGGGGACCATGTGGACCCCAATACTGAGTTTGTGTAAGGTCTCAAGCTCCATCCTAAATGCTCAAATTTAATTCCTGAACTTTCCCAAGGGATCCAGCATCATGAATCATGGAAGTTTCATTGCCAACACAATCATGATTCACATCGCAATCCAGTTAGCATCCATTGCAACTTTGTTCATCCAAAT
The DNA here is from genome assembly GCA_032361225.1 of Lepetodrilus schrolli. NCBI lineage: Eukaryota > Metazoa > Mollusca > Gastropoda > Lepetellida > Lepetodrilidae > Lepetodrilus > Lepetodrilus schrolli. The sequence continues at coordinate 2,789 of JAUTBT010000753.1, read as the reverse complement.
TTCAGGTTCTTGCAGGTTTACTGCAACACTCGGTGCTATGGGTGTTGTAGGTTTCCTGACAAGCAGTGGTGTGAGCAAAACAATCTTGAAATTGGATATATACCCAAATTAAAATAGACAAAAATATGAATAACAATTTCAGAACTATTGATGACTAATTACTGTACGTTGTTCTGGCTGTTGTAGATGACTCTGTATGACGTCCGACTACAAGCTGCTGTTTTAGAAAACTGTTGTCCGAGGCGGTGATACCGACAGGAAACCCAGAATAATTTCGGACAACATTAACTGCTAATCTAGGTCATAGTTTATGCCGTTATCTCACAGATTTCCACTGTTATTTCTGGATGTGAATCCACTTAATTGCTTTATATGACGAATGCCCAAATATTTTGTATTAGTTTGAAATTTTGTTGGTTATCATTGCTAATCGTACCGAATCATTTTTGTGGAGACAACTTAAAATAACAAACAGTTTTATATATTATTTGTGTGATGTAAAATGTTAAGGCAGTCTTTTCCTGGAGGTAAATGTTATATCTGTTAGCTCAAACGGTCATATATATATACAGGGCGGACCTCATATGGTACAAATGACTGGTGTATGTTATGTCATCCAATCAAAAACAACATGCTATTTTTAGCTTGATCGGGTGTGTTGTCCTTTTGATATTGGGAATTTTCAGAAAGTTCATTAATCATCTTTTGAATGTTAGATGCATGTAATTTCTTGAACTGATTCACTGTGCTTTCATTACGTATGGGTGAAATATTCCCGCTGTGACGTGAGACAATAATTCACTCACTTTAACTGACTATATTATGATTGGTCCTACAAATTCTTGTTCTCAAAATGTTAGTATTTATGCATTTACTCGGGTTTTTATTCATATTCACCATGATTACTCCTATAAAATACCAGAACAGCTTCATTTTTTTTATTGCATAAGAAAGTAACACGTTTGCTGAAAAGAAAACTGTTGATTTTGAACGTATATTGTGTGAGTATCGCAGTGAAAATGTCAAGTTGGTAAGCATTGTAATTGAGACAACATGAAAAGCCAAGCGAGGCTTTCTACTTTGAATTCTTCAGTTAACGAAAATTATTATGCGTAGACATTTCCAATATATTATTTGAAACAGGTATTAGACTCGATATTTATTTGTCAGTAGCTGAGAACATTTAAGATATATACATTAGCATAATTACTAATAATATGAGTCAATTCCTTTCATGTACATGTATATGTGAGAACATTTGTAAATTGAAAGTAAAATGGTACATTTCCAGCACACTAAGTCATGAGACAAATTTTCCTATGCTATTTGTTTCCTCCCTGGAATAGTAACAAAGCTATTTTGAACGAGTCTGGGTAGTTATATGATGAGGTTGCAAATGCTGTTATGCTTGTGAATAAATAATGCTTCTGAGAAATATATGTAGCTAATGACATGTGTGAATAGTTGTTAGATGTGCATGAAAAATAATTACCATAACTTTTGTCTTTAGATGGTTACTTAATACAATTTCTAACCAGATAAATGGATGATCAGTAACTTATTTGTTCTGTTGATTTAGGTGGTAGTTTGTTATCATGAACTTTCTGTTGAATAATCAGTAAATTAAACATTTCTTGAAAAGGTCATAATCTTAAAGTCTGTGATTCATGATGTACTAAACTGTATATAACAATTAATTTGCTATTGATCTTGTCATTAATAATTCACTGTAATAACATTATTAGTGGTACGAGCGTGTGAATGTGTGTGTGTGTGTGTGTGTGTGTGTGTGTGTGTGTGTGTACACATGTGTGTTTGCACAGGACTGAATAAAGTATGATAATATTTTAATTTCATATATTCTATAATAATTTTATTTATTATTATTAAAAGTCCTGAGGTTTGTGTACATATATATATGTAATTTTGGTAATGAGTTGGCATTAATTTCTATTAGTTGTATTAGTATTGTTCATATATTATTGTCTTCCTTTGCCTTGTGTCTAAGTACATGTGTACTTAGTGCCTTGATGGTCTGTACAGTAATCTGGACAGAGGAGGAACACTCACCATTCCAGTCTGGGTCTACAATTCACGAGAGGGTCGTAGAGTAGTCCGGGCGTAAATGGAGGTTTTCGTCATTTCCTGCTTCTAGTGAAAGCTTGACATACACCATTTTACACCCTGTCCTACAGGTAGACCCTTCAGTGAAACCAAGCCCTTGTGTCATGATGTGTTGTAATCTGTCCATTGTTTAGGGCCATCGTCATGCATCATGAGGATCCAGACTTCCATGAAGATATTCCTATAATATTAAAATTAATTGTTCCATCCCCCCCCTCGCCTCCCCTCCATCCCTTCCTTCCTACCCCCTCCCCCCTTTGACCAATGGTGGATCCTCCTGTGTAGGATGGGTCCAATTATGATGGACACTATGCCTGTGATAGGATGTGTTTTTGTGATAGCCATTCAAATAAAACTGGAATAATACTCATGAATAATTATTATTTTTGTTTTAGCAAAATGAAGAAAAGTACATGTTTGATAATGTGTGCATACATTCCACATCGGCATTCACCAGTAGTTAATTCACATGATGCAAATTCAATAATATTAGCAAAGTATTATTATTACTATGACACTTGTATACAGAGACGAGTACTATACTACCAGGTTCAAATCCCGCCCCGGGTCCAGCATCAATGTTCGCGGAAGTTACCATTCTGACGCGATATTGATAGGATGCGATGTCTGTAGAGTGGCAATGCAGTTATCATCCTTGGTCTTGT
>JAUTBT010000752.1:0-11055 GCA_032361225.1 Lepetodrilus schrolli | reverse complement strand
ATGCGACCTCAAGCTTTTAGACATAAATGCGACAACAATTAAATGCGATCGACCAGGCCTCTATTCATGTTTTTTCCAGGACCTACCTTTCATTATTTCCCATAATGCGTAGGAATTAAATGCGACCATAAGTCAATCGCATTTATCGCATTAATATCCTGCTCGCATTAATTTCCTGATTTACAGTATACATAAAGCCATCTTTAATTTTTTTTTGGATTTTTGTTGTTGTTTTTTTGTGTTTTTTCTCTCGTACATATTAATTTGAAAATCGTATATCGACCACAAGTGATTACATGTACCTTCATATTGTACACAAGTGTTAATATGGAATTAACATCGCACTATGAACGTGAGCTTTATGGGGTTTTATCTTGTTTTTCAGCTCCAGAAGTGTTGTCACAGCATACGTACGGTCACCAAGCTGATTGGTGGTCGCTGGGCATTCTGATGTACGTGATGCTAGCAGGGAGGGTACGTACAGCGTTTTTAAACGTATAAATTCCCTACAACAGATCACCCCTATAGTGGCTGATACGGTTCTCTCTCAAATCCTCCATTACAGTTGCTGATAAGGTTTTCTCTCAAATCCTCCATTACCCTCCATTCCTTTCCTCTCTTCTCCAGGAATGGCAATTTTCTGCAGAAATCTGCCGATTTATTTGTCCAGGGGTTGATTTATTTGTTTTAGGTCCAAAACAGCAATGATCCTAATTAACTATTTGTTCTAGTACCCAGTTGAGGCATCAAAGCACCACCGGCAGATGGCAGAGAAAGTCTATGATTGCGACTTCTTGTTGCCAAAGGGTATCGGGAATGAGGCTCAAGATGTGGTACATAGGGTAAGTACCAGCTTGTTTATGGTGCATAGTGTGTTAGAACTCATCGGTGGTGCATTGTGTGGGTTCGAACTCATGGGTGATGCACAGTCTGGGTCTGAACTCGTGGGTGATACACAGTCTGGGTCTGAACTCGTGGGTGATACACAGTCTGGGTCTGAACTCGTGGGTGATACACAGTCTGGGTCTATACTCATGGGTGGTACATAGTGTGGGTTCGACCTCGCTGGTGGTACATAGGGTGGGTTTGTGTTTGTTGGGACATCAGGTTGGTTCAAGCTCGTTGGTGGTATAAAGGATGTTCTAGCATGTTGCTGGTATTTAGGGTAGGTTCAAGATTGTGGGTTCAAGATTGTGGGTACCACCTCCTTGTCATAGTGGTGAGAACATGAGATATGAGGACCATGAGGTCAGTGGCATCTTCATACCAATAGACACTGCAATGTAAAGCACTAATTCTACAATGAAGTGTGATTTGTATTTTAGATTGAAATGCTAGCAATATCAAATTTATGCACTTCCAGGTTTGATATAATTGTTGTTGCACTTCTATTTTCAGTTTCTCACCAAAGCACCACAACGGCGGCTAGGAGAAATAGATCCTATACAGAAGCTGGACTTCTTTGTAAATCTCAACTTTACAGATCTTATAGAAAGGAAGGTAATTGGTAGCAAGAAAGTACTTTTCTTTTCGTAAACTTAGCCAGTAATCTCGATGTGCATTATTCTCGCATTCAGAGATAACAAAAAAATCTCCTTTAATTTCTTGTTCATTGCCAATTCATATAGCCCAGAGATACCTCAACTGGGCACTAGAAGAAGAAAAATTAGTTAATTAGGATTGTTGCTATTTTGGATCTAAAACTAACAAATCCATGAAATTGGTAACCGAAATTCTGAACTGCATGATTTAATTGTAGTTATTTATATATAAAAAAATGCAACAACTTGTGATCTAATGAATCCTGTCTTGGAGTCTGGTATCTTATCTGCTGTCTCTATCATAAATCTTTGTATTTCTCTGCGTATTCATCATACAAAACCCACAGAGATTACAAAAAGTACAATTTCATGCTCAAGTCAAAAGTTTTGTTCACAAATCCCCATATAAAATTTGAGCTTGAGCATGAAATCATACTGAAAATGCTTCATAATCTCGGGACCAGGTACCCATGACTTATGGGACAACATAGTACATAGCTGTAACAGGTTTTCCTCCCACCATAAACAGATCACTCATTAGTCCTTGTTTTCAGATTTCTCCTATGGACATCGTCCCCCCAGAGTTCTTCCCAATGACTGGTATGAGCTGGGCTCCCCACTTTGTAGAAAAAGAGCAAGACGATCCATTTACAGGGGTAAGCCTAATTTGTCCCTAGAAACTTGAATTTTGATAAAATTTTAATTAAAAAATTTCTTTTTATAGGAATTATTTGATTGGAAATTATCTTTTTAAATACTTTTCTTACGTTATCTTTCAATGAAATACCTTGCTTTGTTAGAATTTGAAACCTCTGCCATGAGTATTTGGCCAAGTATCGTGTAGAAGTTAATACTGATCGTCTTCTTCTTCAGTTTGATGGGCAGAATGTACAGTGGAACCTACCTGAAGGAGCGACGCCCGTCTTTGTGTGACTGTTGCTGTGTGTGTATGTTTGTATGTGCATGTGCAACCAATCGCCTGTGCATGCATACTTCAGTGTGTGTGTGTGTGTTTCTGAGAGAGGTGTGTGTATACTTCAGTGTGTGTGTGTGTGTGTTTCTGAGAGAGGTGTGTGCATACTTCAGTGTGTATGTGTGTCTGTGTGTATGCATGTGTTTTTGCTCACGTCCATGTGAGAGCATCTACCCAACTGAATGCATCTTTTACCAATGAATCCGATCCAAGACATAAGAATAGTATTCGCCTTGTGAATTGTACTTCCTTGAACTTTTACTAGGTATAGATGCACTGACCTGATTTATGTGAAATGGACATATCAGTAGTCCAGGAATACATTGAGGTATATTCCATGTACCATACGAGCATGACATATGTCCTGGTAATTACGTCCAGACTACCGTAGAATCCTTTCACGAATGGCATGCCAGTTTTCTTAATACTTGGTAAGTTTTATTTATTTATGATTTTTTTTTAATCCTTGGTGCTGCCATTTCCTCAAACAGAAAATAGAACTTTAGTTCTTGGTAGAATTTTCTTTAACCGTGCCTTTAATCGATCAATAACCATAGTAATGGCCTTGACCTAATTGTTAAGGTGATAGCCTTGACCCCCCATGTCAACCGATAATGGCTGTAAGATAAGATGAAGCTTTATTACCTATCTCAGGAATGATAGAATTCATTTGTATTGTGCACCAAGTTTCTTTTGAGAGTCAATTATAACTTAATAATAATCAGGCATTATATTTGTTATTCCATTGGTCATATTTTGACCACAATGTGACCAGTCAATGTATGCGTGTAGAATTGCAATATGGGACATTACCATAATAGGGACTGCAAGTCTTATCTGGGTCATTTCCTGTGACGGGTTACCAGTGACGCCTAATCGGAGATATAGCATTAGATAATTGCTAATCAAACTTATATTTAGTGAACATAGAAACGGCATGGTTTGAAAATGGAACTATAGGCTTTGATCAAAATATTCCAATCAGTGTTAACCACGAAAAATATCTGTAGACCATATGTCATGAATGTAATGTTTAGTTACCAGCGACACTTGTGAGGGTTGCTATGAATGACGTACATGTGCATTGGGAGCTTTTCATGAGACAGTGCATAGTGCATTTTGATGTTTGACAAGTTTATGTCACCAGATTTAGAATGAATCGTGGACTCATGTATACTTCCAGTCCCTAGTCTTCTATTAATTCACACCCTCTAATAGTTGGAAAACCTCAATCAACCCATGGAATTTGTTTTATTTTCAACCCTAAAAATACAAGCATGCCCAATTTTGTCCAATGGTATTTTAGTATTATTTGAAAATGTTAACTGATTTAGTGCAAGTCTGTTGTATTTGGCAAATGATGACACCAACAGCTAAATGTAATTAGGTGTGTTTAATCTGCAAATAAATGCATCCTGATATTTATTTGCATTTTAAATAATATGTTAAGTACTTTTATTATGAATTTGTTTCATCGTTGCAGATGGATATTAAACAATAAATCAGTCAACTCTGGCGGCTATCACAGTTGAATAGTATCTGTTTACTAGGGCCATAGTTATTTCAAAGAAGCAATGCACAATTGTATGTGATTATGGTAAACATTTACTGCTAATCTGCTGTTCGAGCTGTTATGAATGTGGCACATGTGGCACATGTGGTAATAATGTAATGTGAACTAGTGACAACTCAAGTCTAGTTCAGAGACGATTTACTGCAATGTACACATGTTGACAAGTTTGTATTAAACTTGACAGACATGTATTGCTAGTCTAAGAATGAATATAGCAAACATTTCATTAGTCCAGAAATCTAGACGCATTTAGCTATACAGTCGACCCCTGTTTATCTGGACTTCAATAGCTGGTTCCCTCGATATCTGCACGGTTCTTACTGGGAACCAATATCTTCCCATATAAAATTACTCAGATAACTGGAAATTCAGTTTCTGTTTACGGTCGGAGATTTCCAGGATCCAAATATACAAAATAAGTACAATTTATCTTCAGATATCCGGACGATAAATTTGTTGAAGGTTCATGTCGTAAGAACGCATCAACTGCTATTTTATAGTAGATTTTGTTTAGCAAGTTACGAAGGGCCAAAACCAGATTAGGTCGATAGAGGGACTGTTTTTTCAACAACAAATTGTTTATTGTATGTTATAAAAACTGTTGCAAATAATCAGTGTCGGTCATGTTGGATTAAAGATTGATGCGAGGTAACATCAAGGAAATGCAAATACATGTAATCAGTGTCAGTAATATTAGATTAAAAATTGAGTTAACATCAATGAATTGCAGACACGCTCGGACGTTTGTCATCTACATGTATGATAACATACAGTTGTATGAACATGTGTTTGTTGTATACCATGGATCGTTGTGTGTGATAAATGAAGAGTAGGCTGGGAAGTTGCTAAATTCAGTTAACCGTCTGGATAAACGGGGGTCGACTGTAGAGACGTCTAGAAGCTTTATGGAGACGAAACAACTTTGTCTAACATATCATCTGCTGTTGTGATTCAGCGTAGTTATTTTAAATGACTACAGTTTATGTCTTGTTGTGCAGACATCAGTGCAATATGCATGACCATGATTTGAGCCACGAAAAGAACCACATTGCTATTTTAATTGCACACATTATTTTCTCAGAGTTCTTTTTAATGCAATAAACAATGGTAAATCTGAAGTTTTTGTATTTTAAATTATTTTAAAATCTCTTGCTCATAGTGTTTGCATCATATTTGTTTTGAAATTGATATTAAGTTTAGATAGACAACATGTAATAAGTATTTTTATATACTAGTAGTTGTAGATTTATGATGATTGCTGTACAGTGAAAATGATATATAAAATTCAATCTGCTGTGAATTTATGCAATCAAAAATTGTGTAAATTTTGAAAAGTGCAATAAAAGATTAATAATATGATGTCAATTATGTCAACATGGGTTTTGTTTAGGATATATAAACTATGCAGCAGGAATGTGATAATTGAAGTCAATCGTAATGGCAAAGTTTTTCATCATAAAAAAAAAAATGTTCATTGTAATATGTTAGCCATTTAATATTTGTTGGTATTTGTTGTTCTAACTTATGTTTTAGAAGAAAACTTGTTATGACTACATGCTCAAATATGTTTCAGGCATGATACTTTCTTATATTCAGGATGTGTCTTAATATATACTCAACAAATTAATTAAGGGCCAGTAGCCTTTTTGGACATATTTCAGTGATAGTTATAAATGTGAAATCCAGTGGCCATGTTTGGTGACCTTTTCATACAGCATAATACACTAATGTGACATACCATGGTTATATACTGTGTACAACTATTAATGCAACATAAAGAAAATAGGCTCTTATTTAAAAGTATTGTTGTTGCACAGAGCCTGTATCGTGGTGTTAAACCATAAATTAGAATGTAGTCGTTAGAAAGCCTATTTATCCATTTTCAAAGAGAATTCATATTCGTTGTTTGTCCACAGAAATCCTTGTTGCGTATTGGTTAAAGATTCTCAGTGTGATCTTAAGCACTCACTCCATACAAAATATTGAATGCATAAATTACATGTGTGAAATAGAAGGGATACTTATAAATGTGTAAATCTTTAAGAACAAGTAAGAAAATGTAGATTAAACTAATATACTACTTGAAATATTGAATATGCATCATAATTATTTTTTCCCGGACTACATATTTCAAATTTCTTGAAGATTATTATTGTTGACAGGGTTGTCTCCCTGGAAAACTAAGTTCCTTGATCGGTGCATCCTCAAGAGCCAGAGTCAGTGACTTCTTTCATACACTACATTGGTGTATTTGTTTAAGATGGCACTGGACCCAGCTTTAGAGGATGGTATCATACTGAGTGAGTTGGAAGTCCCAATTGTCACTATACATCCTACTAGGTATCTGAAAATGTGTGTAGAAATATCCGTGAAATTTCATTCACTGCTACACTGCATTGAGATGAGTAGGTGGGAAAATTTTAATGTTCAACTACCTCAATGTGCAAAACATTCTTTTTCATAAGACCATGCTACCTAAATAAGTGTTGATGCTAGTACTGAGACGATCCTGCCAAAGTTGTACATTGTTGATTTGCTGTGTCCATATACCCAACGTCTTACACTGAATAAATCTTCAGAATATACTCTCTGGTGATTATTTTTCATCACGTCATTAAAGACGTGCAATCACGGTTTGTTGACATATTTTACGGTCAAACGTAGTTTACCTGAAAGTATGTGCATTTGATTTGTCTCCACAAGTATGGCTTATAATTGGGCAACAAGCTACATTTTCTGCATGTCCCACTGGTTTTCAAGATTTTCATGTTTTGTTTATTTTTGTCCGTGGAAATGAAAAAACATTGTTAGTCGATAGGATACAGATAAAGATAGATCCACTGTTATGATACTGTTACTACAAATTCCGTTCTGTACGTTTACGTGTAATGGTGAGAGAGAGTAATGGTGAGAGAGAGAGAGAGGGAGAGAGAGAGAACACCACACAAACATACACACTGAACATACCACGCACACGAGAACATACCACGCATACGAGAACATACCACGCGTACGAGAACATACCACGCACGCATACGAGAACCTACCACGCATGATAACGATTACGAGCTGCTGAAGTATTGTTGCAGTGTGTCCGTGTACGAGAGGGAGACACACACACACACACACACACACACACAGAGAGGGAAACACAGAGGGAAAGACAGAGAGAGAGAGAGAGAAACGAGAGACACACACATAGAGAGAGAGACACACACACACAGAGGGACACACACACACGCACAGAACATACCATACACACTGAGAACGGAGAACATACCACGCACACACATACGAGAACATACCACACACACGTTAAACATTCGGAATTTTTTAGCGCAAATGTAAACTAGGTACAACGGTTTTCACGCACGATTATACAAATATACTATACTGCATTTCGTTCTAGGGTCGGGTCACAGGGTCACGAGGTATGCATGTGATCATCGACTTCAATGGCCTAGTATGGGGTGTTTATGTTCTTGCTTAAAGGGAGATTCGGTAGGTAATTACACCTCGATCTGAATTGATATATGTTTGACTGGTTACTTAGTGAATATGAATCTTTATGTAGCTGCACTACAACGCATGTTACAGCGATATTTAACAGCATACTCGTATGTTTGTAAAATGTAGGTCTATTACTCTATCTCGTGACAATAGGGGAAGCAACTCTTGCTATGACAATATTGCTTAATATGTACATGTCTGCATCAGAACAAGGAAGCCAAACATGTAACAATCTATTTCCTGATGGTTTATTTGGAGTCCCTTTTTACATTAGTAAAACTACACCCTATTTAACATTGGAGAGACAGGATGCCGTTCCAACGCTCTCCAGCTCCATGCTGTGAGACACATGCGTCCCAAGGAGGGACAAGTCTGCCGAAATCAGCCAAGCTGGAAGGCGACTGTCAAAGCAGTAAACCCCACCGGATGCCGTTCCGCAACGATATCATTGCGCGATACCGACCACTTCTATACCGTTCTAAAGAACGTCAAGAATGTATATATGATGTAATATCACACTATTCTCGAAACATGGTCAGAAAATGCTATGTTTGATGCAACATTAGCGCCAATCATAGCTAAATTTACAGATATAAATATTTCCATGCGAACTCGCTTGTAAACACGAAAGATTAAAACTATGTTTACTTCACCTCGCAAATACTAACATGTCCTCTATTAATATTTCAGAGTATACACGTTTAGCATAATATCTGATACTATAATCTCCTGGATTTTGATTCCAGTCTAGTCATTCGGAGGCCACTGCTAAGACTCCCTTACTTTCGGACCATGTACCCGGTCCCCCGGCCCACGATGATACTAGCACAGGACAGTCAGCTAGGCCAAAATTTGACCGGAAGAAGGAATTCTGTAGGTTGAATACACTAGAAAGATAAATGCTTGGAAAGGAAGAGAGCAGGTCATCCTCTAAAACATGGTTTACATACGCCTCTGACGCAGCGTAAGAACGGTCACTGACTCTGCGTCTAGAGGATGCTCACTGATATATTTATATTGGAATATTCACTAAGTAAAATAGGGATTGTATATATTATCTATTACTTACATACTGAATAGTATTATTTAAGAACATTCTAGCTTGAGAGTATGTTTTATGAATTCTAAGATGCATGTATTACGTCTTGTTGTGCGTGGAGTAACGTACATTACATATGTTATTCTTTAGTGACATCTGTTGAAGAACTCGCTCCAATACAATGCAGTAAGCTTCCAATATCAACCTTGGATAAAACATTCCAGGTAAGATGAGTTCTCATTTAGAAGGATTATTATTTTAATTATTTGTAGATTTTCTTAAATACATTGTGTGTGGTGAGAATGGATGTGATGGCGGTGTCGTGTAGTACACTATAATGGTGGTGGTGTGTGTGCGTGTGTGTGCTGCTTGTGTGTGTGTGTTGCGTGTGTGTCTGTGTGTGTGTGTGTGTGTGTGTGTGTGTGTCTGTGTGTGTATTTGGTGGAGATGTACATACCTGTATTGAGCCACTATCCTTAGTTATAATGTTCATTTATGACAGTCATTTTACTGATAATAAAATGACTGATAATAAACGGACACTACTTCCGGCATCCAACACAACAATAGTTTACAGATAGTGCGGCTAATTGTGAAATGAAACAAAGATAGTTCTGGGACCCTACCAATGCGTTTTAATGTCGTATAATGCACTAATACAGTGTATTGGCTTTATATAATCTATACCAGTATATTGTTATATCCTAGTGCACCTTTCAATGAAATATTGAAAAAATAATAACCATTAATAGGGCCTACGATGACGACCGGGGTCCAGTTACACGACGCTCTTGTAGGCTACAATAGTTGTAGGGACAACTGCCGTTACAATAGTTCTAGCGCCGTCTTATTCAGATAGCCTACAAGAGCTTCGTGCAACACAATTCCAATTGTAGAAGACTGTACAATTAGACTCTGTTCTGTTTCTTCCAGGATCATTCTAAGCTCTACAACGACCTGTTCGCAAATTTCAAAACTCTAAAAGACACCATTCATGACTTCAAGGCCAGGTTCGAGTATGAAACGAGAGGTATCCCTGTTCTATCCGACTGTATGCGGCTACTGTTGGAAAGGGTTGGTGAGTAAACTAGTTTAGTATACCTTAAAGGCATACAATCACGTTTTGTTGACATATTTCATGGTCAAACGTATTTTACATGAAAGTATGTACATTTGATTTGTCTTCTGTCGACTATTGAAACTTAAAAATTGCGAGATAAAAAAAACACAAAAATATTGAAAACCAGTGGGGCACGCGGAAAATGTAGCTTGTTGCCCAATATAGGCTAACTGTGGACAAATCAAATGTACATAGGCTACTTTCAGGTATGGTATCCAGTTGGTTTTGATATTCCCCAGGTGGTGCTACGCTCACTACAACTAGGACGAAGTACAGCATACATATTGACTATGACCGGCAAGAAGTGTCCAAGAGATGCAAAGGCCCTGCCGAAGACACCATCGAGACACTGGAACTCTTCAACAACGCGAACAAACTGACGAAGAGCATTCTGGAGAAGGCACCAAAGGTGAAGAGCAGTATTCAGGTTGTGTTGGACGACGAGTCTGGATTAAGGCGGGAAATATCCATATCTGACCTGAGTGCAAGTAAAGGACCCGAAGCTATGAAGATATGCGTAACGAACATTAACAAGTTACGGAAACTACCGGGATTGATCGAGACGATTCAGCGACACACCCAGAAACAGTTCAATGATGTCAAGGAAGCCTCTAAATGCCTTTTTGTTGAATCATAGAAAAGTGTTTTTTTAAAACTTTTATAATTCTTAAAAAATCATTCTATTTCAAATAGATCAAGTGATCATGCAGCATTATGGCTAGTAGCCATCTAATACTGTGGGTTTAGTTGCACTTTGAACTAAAGAACTAAAAGTGGTGCTTAATTAACAGCTGAGAGATTTGCAGTTAAATGTATCATCAGAATTTTACAAAACTTAGATGTTGGTATCAGAGTATTTATATCAGAAATGCGTGAATATTTACATATATTTTTCTGGTATGTGGTGCTTACATTTTACTTTAATTTCCATACCTGTGTGAGTTCGTTGTATGTAGGATACAAAAAATAAGTGGTTCAGTTCGAATCCGCACTGCTTCCGAGCAGTTATTTTATGCACGGTTGTCTCGCTTGGTTCAACATCACCACCGGTGGCATCGATTATATTGGCGTTATTTGGTTATCCTCCAATTGTAACCTCCCGCTGTAATAATTCACACATTCCCATTGTAACCACACCATCCAGAGATCGCTGTATATTTATGGGAGGCTAGCTCTAAATCATAATTCGTGTACTGATTGCATCAAACATCCAAATTTGATTTCTTGCGGTGAATTGCGCATTCAGAATTTGTTTCGTTACAGTTCTCAACGTTGAGACGATTCTCACACATAGGTGCA
>JAUTBT010000751.1:0-29415 GCA_032361225.1 Lepetodrilus schrolli | reverse complement strand
ACTTCTAGTACAGCGCCATCTATCGAGTCCGAAGATATAAACTCAACATGGGTAAGTTGACTAGCTCGTTGCATTTCGTTTATGATGTTAATAGCATTGCATGCATTAAAACTGACTGTGATACAGCTGCTTAGCTACGCATGGTACGGTGTGTATATTCACATAATACAACAGAAATGACTTGGCATCTAATTGTCTGGAATGAGAGCATTAAAAATATTTCAGACGCGAAAGTAGTGTCGTCGGTCGAGTTTGGGTTTTGCAGGCTGGTTTTGTTATTTTTGTCATAATTCCCAAGCTGTTTGATTTGTGTGAATTGCGTTAGGTTTTGCTATGTACTTGCCGTGTATTTTATCTGATTATCGTAGTTTTTATTCTCTTTTTTTCTCATCGAAATGAATGACCGGTGTTGTGACGTGGACAGTTCAATTTAGAGTTACCTCCCCTCGACTATAGGGAGTAATTTCAGTAAACCACCACAACAATATTGGTTTTGTTATCTAGATATAGAAGTTACTATATTGTAGATTTTTTTGGATTTTTTTTTATGTGAACGTGAATGGAAATTAAGTGTGATTACAGTTTGATTACAAGTAGATTGGAATTTAGTGTTAGTTTTATCACTAGTTAAGATCTTACAAGAGATAATATTTTAGAATATTTTGTTCTAGTTTAATTTTCATACATTTAACACATCTCTTGCATTATATTTTCAGCATTATCCAGTGGTCCATCACTCCTCATATCCGCAACTCTGAGTGTTCTGTTGTTTGCCGGAATGCAGATGTTCCGTCAGCAGCTAGCCTCTTCAGAGTACCTGACGATTCTCGGAGGATTTCTCGGCTCCATATTGTTCATTTTATTACTAACTGTATCCTTTTCTATGTCTGACACACTTGGGCCAATAGGCAATGCACTGATGTCGTGTCAGTGGTGTTTGATATGCTCAGTAGCATAGAATTACAGAAATTCAAATAACAAAAATGTTTCATTGTAATTGTAGAGATAAGTCATATCTGAAGCATTTAACCCACTCCCTACTGAAGGCAACCGGAGATGCCCTAATGAGCAGTGCTTTTGCCTAATCCAGCAGGAAGAGGGTTAATGTAGTATTACTCTGAATTATATAATGTAGCCGAGTGTGACAGTGATACAAGATGCTCCTGCTGGTCTCCACCAGTCGGGTTGGCCCTTTGACTTGGTCTGTTAAGAATTGAACTCTCAATCCAGCAACCCTGGTTCAATTTCCAGGGTCTGATTCGATTCCCAGTTTGGCAAGGTCCTGTTTCTTATGTAAACTTTTATCCGTTTTACCTTAACTTGTACAAAGGCAGTAGGAAATTTTGAAGCAACTACATTTGGGCATGGTTTCCAAGCAAAAGTTTTCCCAGAAGGTAAGTCCTTATTAAAATAGTGTAACTCTTCTACCTACTAAGGGAAACAGTAGAGGCCCTTAGATTTCCCATGTTCAACTTCAAATGTGAGAATTCCTGCACATTTGTGGTTGAACATGAGGAAATTAACAGTTCCATTATGCACAAAATTTTGATTGTTCACAAATGTGTAATTCCATTCATTAGTATAATTTATTTGAGTGTTGAGGTTATCTTCTTGTGTTTATTTGTTTGTTTATGCTTCATGTGTCAATGTTTGCAGTGATTGGGTGCCTGATCGCAGCCATGTTTTGTTCAGGCCTGGTTCACCGAGTGTGTGTTACAACGTGGTGAGTATAAATCTACTACAGAAAATCTAGAACTTGCAACAAAAACATATTTTTGAGACTTTCCTACTAGATGACGGTCGACCCCCGTTTACCCGGACCGTTGCGTTCCCAGCAAAATCGTGTGAATAACTGAATTTCCAGATATCTGAATTTGACAAAGGTCTGTCAAGAGTTGCCCTCCTTTTCATGGAAATTAGTAAACAAACACAGATAGACAACTTCAATTCATTTAATCGGCTGTTGCATTAGTTTCAACACATACTCAACACTTTTCGAGATGCCTTTGTCCTCGTAATATGTCTGAAGGCGGGCTAGAGCGGCTCGGTGTTCCTTGCTTGTTAACTCAATTTGAATCCAGTGCAAATGACAATGATTATTTTCAACAGCTATTGTAACGTAAGATAAACAATGTGTTGCTTTTATGTCACCGTCGGTTTAATTTAAAAAAACTTTATTAGCAGTCGATATTTTCTTATTTCTTTTGTCGTCCGGTTATCTGAATACAGATTGTACCTAATTTGTCTAATTGGTGTCCAGATATGACCGACCGGAAACAGGAACCGAATTTCCGGTTATCCGAGTCATTTTATATAGAAGATAATTGGTTCCCGGTAAAAAGCATCTGGATAACGAGGGAACCAGTTATCTGAAGTCTGGGTAAACGGGGGTCGACTGTACTATGAAAAATTAATTCCTGGGTATTCTTACAAAATATGAAAAGGTGGTGAAATAATTTGGAATTTTGTTAATCGAAATATGCATAGGTATAACCAGACATAATAATTAAGTTAATATATTTGTTCTGTAGCTACCAAATGTTATTATCTTCACAATACGTGCTTTTAAATTCTGAAGTCATTAACAAGCTGATGTATCGATGGAGTTGACTAGTGTTTGCTTGTAAATAATCTTTAAATGTATACAATCACAGATTAAGTTGTCATTGGACCGAATTGGAGCTAAAAATGCAAAGTACATGCATTTAACATACATATAATCGATTTTATTACCTCCAAATATCTTTTCACCTCTGTAGGATATGTAAAATTCTATTGCAGTTTACATTTCTGTTTCAACCGAATAATATACTGTAATATCTCAATTTCCTATATTCTAATATACTAAAGGGGATAACTCTAATCATTGAACACGGTCAAAATAACCTTTCATGACCACTGGTACCATTATAGCTACGTAACATAAGTATTAAGAAATAATAAAATATGAAAATATTGAAAACCAGTGGGATATGCGGAAAATTAGCTGGTTATCCAGTATACTTGTGTAGACACATCAAATACGCACAAAATATGTTTGACCATGAAATATGTAAACAAACCCGTGATTGTATGCCTTTAAAAGTCACCAAAGCTCTCATAAAATGGCCTCGTCCTGCCCATCTTTTTTTCTTCTTTTTTTTCTTTTTTTTTAACATTAAAATAATCGTAAAATACCCCACCCGCAGATTGTTAATAAATAAGTATTTATTGATTTGTCTATGCATTTCTATTTCAGTGTCATCTTTTCACTTATTGCCTTGTACTTCATCAACAAGATATCCCAGTCCATATACTCCCCTATTGCGGCACCAGTGGCCCCAGCCAAGAAGAGGAAGTAAACAGTGGAGATGGATTCTTTCATCTGTCATGTATGTCCTATGATCATTGTAAAACAATAAACATGTTATTTTATAAACAAAGTGACTTTGTTCATTTCTTTCTGTATAACCAGGTTTATTGTTCTTGTCACAACCACAAATATTTGTAGTAAAACATTACTATTTTATGTAATAAAATAGGAGTGCAATGGACCCATGCTATTAATATAAATATGTTCATTAGTGCAATAGAACAATGGATTTTTATCATTGTTTTCATATGCGATGTCATATGTCTCCCTCTCTCTCTCTCTTTGTGTACAATTTGCAGACATTTCATAGTCAAACACACTTACCTGAAAGTATGTACAATTAATTTGTCTAAAGTATATTGAATCTTCCGCATGTCCCACTGGTTGTCAATATTTTCATATTTTATTTGTTTCTATGTTATTTTTTATCAAGTGATAAAAAATACTAAAAGGTGAAATAATAATACAGAACAGTTAATGGTCACCTTGCTATTAATAATGTATCATAGTTTTATTATCATGATTTAATATAATATGAAATAGTAACCACCTTGCTATTAAAAATGTATCATAGTTTTATTATCATGATTTAATATAATATGAAATAGTAACCTATGCTGACAGGTTGACTGCAACATTCAGCGCTATAAGTGTTGCAGGTTTCCTCCTGCCCTATACTGACTAGCCATAATATGATATAAGTGAAAGAATCTTGAAATATATTCTAAACACCAATTCAAAAAATAAAAAAAAGTAGTTGTACATATACCCAGCGGCGAATGTCAATAAAGTATAAAAGTAAATGTTTATGCCTTTGAATTAGTATTTTAAAACAATAACCAATGAATATTAATCACACTTGTTTCGGAGGTACATGAAGTTTGACCAGCAAACTTAATCAAGTCGATGTTTGTAAAACCTGTGTCAGCAGAGACCATAAAACAGTATATAGCACTGAGGCGCTCAAGCACACGTTTGCAATTCCAATAATCTGTTTGATTTCCACACAACATGGCCTGTTTGATGTCCAAACACTCCAGAAAGAATTGTGAATAGTTTAACATTAGCAGGACATTAGAAATGTCAATGCTTAGTTATATATCATAACATGGCTTCGGTGAATTGTATAAAATAAATTTTAAATGTTTTATATCTATAGATTTAATAATAAATAGAGGATCTCATATGATTGGTCATGTACCACTGAATTTATTAACACGAGTTGGTAAAATATAAAGGAGGCTTTGCCGAGCGTAATATTTTTGCCAACGAGTTTAATAAATTCAGTAATATATGAACGTGAACGTGAGATTATATTTATCACTTTAGAAACTATTGTAATATTGATTTTTAGTCGCAAACACTATAACAGTTTCGTAATGTCGGTGTCTGGTTTATAAGAACAGAATAGAGTTTATTCTCATAAAAAAAATCACATCATTTGATATAATCAGAATACAATGAAACAAATACAATATTTACCTGAATACATTTTGAAAATACTACTACCGTGCGTACAGCACATAGGTGAACCATAAAACATCTGTGTTCTCATCCCCAGAACAGATCGTGATGATATAGTGCTATAGACCTGTGGGAGAAATTACATAGGCCTCCAGCTCGTCCACTATGTAACCCAGGCTTCCGTTTCAGTAGTTTACTTCCTGGAATCTTGCTAATTAGTAAATACCAATGTAGGATCTACAACATCGTATGCTAAACCACAATGATATGGTATGGTACAAAATGGCGAATCCTCCATATACCCGCCATTATGACTACTTAACATGCGTCAAATACGCTGGGATATATGCTTATTTGGAGAATGGTGTAGTATCCCGTTTGTTGTTGTATACGATGCATCTATGGTCTATTATATATTGAATTATGTCGAAAATAAGTTATCTCATAATCACTGGGGAGAACCGCATGCAGGTAACTGCAGTTACTCGCATCCAAGATGGCGTAGGGATCAAATTGAGAGTATTTGTCAATTTGGTATTTCCGGTTTAACGGGTATTTTTCATATGTCCATTTACCGAAACTACAAGATATATCTAAAATATGCATATTTGAATCGTATTTGAATTTTTGAAAAAGCATTTGGGAATGAGATCTCGAGCATAGAAAAGTGCGTGTGGTGCGGGCAACTACGAAGCGATGATGCATGTAATGGAACACTCGGTTTCAACTGAGATGTGTATAACTGCATGCCAACTATACAAGAATATCTTTCTGTTATTAATCGGCTATGGTCATACCATACTGAACACACCGGTTCTTGTCTAATCACTGAAGTACAGCAACATCGGACAGTAATCAAACATTGCTTAATTGTGTTTAATTGACAACATATTTGTAAATTTAACGGCATTCTGCATCTACCTGTTACCCTCATGTTATCATAACAGATACCCGTATCCTCATGATATTGGTCTTGAAAGCGACTTTAAACCCCAATTTAAAAAAAATAATTAAAAAAAATCATGATATTTGCACTATTAGTTACCTGCACCTCACGCGATTTTCGATGCTCGATAATTCATTACCAAATGCTTCTTTTTAAAACTACGATTCAAAAACGCATATTTTATCTATATCTTGGAGTTTCGGTAGATATATATATACAAAATAACCGTTAACCCTTTAATTAACTTTACTTTTTAAAATGAGTTTGGGTTTTTACTGCCAATGAGAATGCATGAAAACCATCACCTCGCTTATTCACATGGGTCAGCTCAAGAAATATACTCGTATCTGACATTACCGTCTACAAATTGTCTTATGAACAACAGAAATCCAGCCGTAATCATGGTCAAAATTGCAGGCTGTTTCTCATGCCAAAACAATAAAAAGAAATTGGTATTCTGGATAGGGGCCAGTAATTATCTTCCACAGAGCCCTAATATAATATGTATTGCATTACTCGTCCAGGTAACCTCCTCATCCATCTCTGTTCTGTGATATATGTGACATTAAGGTTGTACGGCCAGTCAGTTTACCATTGCGTATGATCCACACAATTACCAGAGCTGGCATTGTCGAATGTTTTTTGCAGCTTGCCCTCTCCTTTAGGACACTTGATCTTGTTGCCCTCAAACTGCATGTATTCTGTATTACACATCAACCGTAGTATCACAGCAGGCAGAAGAGCTTGCTTTTTAACCATTAAAACATTTACCCTTTTGTCTCCAACTATTTTTTTTTATACTGTGTTGCTTATATGAATATGTACTCAGAGCACAGAATGACACCGAGGTCAAAGAATGACACACGGGTGGATACAGGGATTTGAAAATGTATGGGTGACGAATGTTTTTGTAGAGAGTCATGAATGAGGTTTTCTTGTACGTTCTACCTGAAGGGGCTTTATGGTTCTTATCAAGTGAGGCTGTGTCGGTTTGTAAATTACCACATTGTATTATTATTTTATTTGTTAAATAATTAAATATCGGTCAAAAGGTTGTGCGCATCCGTCATGCGCACACAGCCTTCTGTATCCTACCCTTACACGTCTTTCCCCGTAACTATTATTAACTGTACTCAGGTGCGCTTAATTGGAAATGAATGTAAACATATCTAGGGCAGCTCCTCATTAGTGCCGGTGTCACTGGCATGGCTATTAATATTTCCACAGTTACTTCCAACAACAAAAAAAGGTGGAATATATACTAGTAGTTATTTTGACCAATCATGATTTTACAAAAGCGACATGATTCAGAGAGAGAGAGGAGAGTAGAGAGAGAAATATGCAAAGAATTGCGAAACGTGTAAAGACGAGATATACTGTATATCAAGTAAAGTTATTTTAAAATATACTATCAGACCCCGAGATTACGAAACTTTACGATTTGTTATTTTTATTTAAATGTTTTTGCACTGCCATAGGCATAGTATATATACAATTTTACGATTTCATGCTCCAGCTCAACTTCTATTTGAAATTGAGCCTGAAATGGTTCTTTAAACGGTTTCGTAATCTCATGGCCTGTGGTTATTCACTTATTTCATTTCCTAATTAATGTATATAGCACATGTATACCATCTGCGTATTTTATTTAGCACAACTGAAACATACAACAAGGCAACCATCTGGAGTCAGTTAAAATTTTCACTAGATACGGACGTGGATACATGTAAGTTACAAGGTCAAGAAGACCGGGTCTACAACAACATGTCTATCCCACACCCCGCTACCTGGGGCCGTTGAAGCCCGGTGTCACATTCAAACTCTACCTATGTACAATAAGGTAGCGGGGTGAGTGTTAAATTCACTCGGAGTATAATCTGGCTCCGAGATTACGTAACCTTTCTGAGTACGATTATTATTTCATGCTCAACTCAAAATTTTGTTCACAAATCCCCATATAAAAGTTTGAGTTTGAGCATGCAATTGTACTCAAAACGTTTCGTAATCTCGACCGTGGCCTGCTGATATGGACATTATATACAGAACTCAACTACACTTTCATACCAATTAACAGTTACTGTCATGTCTGATGAAACATACTAAATAAATAGAGAAATTACACCGCCGGAACACAATGCGGAATCTAGCATAGGGCCTACTATATACCGTTATATGTCCATTTAATTTGTTCCTGTTGTGAAGTATATGCTATAAAAACTTTATCGTTCTGGCACACATATCTGTATTCTTCGACTCGATTTCTTTAATTATTTTATTTATTTTACTGCAAGGCAACTGGCATGTGTATTTATGAAACACATATAGTATGACAACATGTTTCTTGTTTTAAATTGAAACAAACATTGTACCACGATTATTTTTCTAACATTGCTCGTTTGGCAGCCTAGTTAGTGTGTTCAACTTTATAACTGAACCTTTCAATGTTAAGAATTTCCTTGGAGGCGTAATGTGAGGCTATTATGATCTGGCTGGTCAATTTTGACTTGATTTCCAGGTTTCACCAAATAGTTTGAGGTTACACAGTAGGATTGTTCCAGTTGTTGCCTGTCTATAGTTATACAGTGGATGCACCATCACGATTTTGAGATTTTTTTATTTGCTGGACAATATCGTATGATTTGTGGTTTGCAGTGAAATTGATGCTTCACGAAGAACAGAACGCAGCATGGTTTCATTGACTATCCTAGTTTTATATTAACTTTTTTTTTTATCCAAACATTTTCCCCGTTTGGTCAAAGAAAATATGTAGACACTTTTCTTTTGGCGTGTATAATAGGCTAACATATATTTATAAATTATTTAGGTAGATTTACTGTAATCATACTTTCAGTTTCCATCTAATAGTATGTGTGATAAACTAAATAGGGACTGATATAGATTTTTCTTTTAAATTAACATGATTTGAACCAACAGAATGATAGCGCGTATGTATCCGTATGACACCCACGGAACACATAATCTCACACAGTATATAACCTCGCCGAGAGAGAAATTTAATAAAGCGACATATCTCGATCTAAATGAAGAAATCTCGGTCAGTATATTGAATATTTCGGGAATAACGAATCGTATTATTGCGCATGACCACGAGGAGATGAATTTGAGATTCCCCTATGCACCGCCGACCGCATCACGGGCTATTGGAAAGCTGGTCATTTACTCGGTAGCCCCCGAGCAGCGATCTCGCTCCGTCGATTACTCGGCAAACACGGCAGCCACGATCAGAGCATACGATACCGGGAGAAGCAGACGACAACTATTCGCTGTTCTCGCGCCAAAATGATACGGACGCACATGCGAAAGAGTTACGATGGGAAACGAAGAGCGAGCATCGGGGTGACATCGGATGCCACCCCTTTAATGTCGGACGGGGTCCGGAGAAGGGCGTCACTCTTCACCCCTACAGGGCCTCTCCTAACCGTGCCCCCGATATTGGAACAGAGACGGAGCTCTTTCCCAGGTGGTGATTCGGAACAGACTGAGTATAATAACGGGGACATTGTGAAAAGGAAACTGTCCGGTGCAGCTTCTAACACCCGGGATATCTTCTCACAGCCGGACTGTCAAATTAACAGCAAATCGCTCAAAGTTGTCATATCTACCATTGTAGTATTCGTGGCATTGGTTTTGGTGTACTCCTTTTTCAGACTCGTTGCTTAAGAGTTTGGATTACTGCTCAGGAAAATTTTTGAAAGGAACAATTTCATGGGACCATATCACAATGGCAATACCTGGATCTGTGTATATTTTTGGAGTTAGTATATATAGAATATGAGGCTGTATTTTGTGCAGACTTTTGCTTATAAATGCGTATCATGCGATACGCGACTGTTCCACAGTACTGTATTTTACGTGTAATGTCCTATAACTGATGCTCGGAAGTGTGGATACAAAATAATTCTGAATCACAATTTGGAGGAATGTGTTCAATGTTACAGCAAAAATACAATATTTGCCATGTGAAGTTCAGAATTCCGACTTGACTCAACTTGACTGCCAATGGTGTATCATTCACTGCCTAATCTACTTTTACCGTTGTGATTGTTTTCCCGATGGTTCGTTCAATAGGTCCTCATACCCTGTATCACTTCAATATGCTATGAAAGGCGTAATTGTGCATGACAGTTCAAGATGTCACACGTCGATAATGGCAATGCTGTGACAACGTCTTTAAGCCAAGGATTACCTGCACGACAATACATGTCGGATATGTCACCCAGGGAACTGACAAACAGATAAAACGTACGGTTCCGTGTGCAATTGGGGCCGGGGGTAAACCGAATAAGCTTTCTGTTTTACCTGTCAAACCGAAGACGGCACTACAACGCTACAACCTGTGGAAGTGAAGGCAACAACCAGCTCTTTGACGTTAATTGAGGAATTTAGTGATAAGGAAAATATAACACTTCCGGATACCAGTCGGTTCTGGTGTGATAAAGAACGGATTGCTGACCTCCGTTTGCCCTTCTGTTGTCGTGCAGGCTATGCCACGTGGATTATAACGTAAACCAACTTGTTAGAAATTCACGTAATTCTAAATTGATTTTTATCGCTTTACAACCCAGGCGTAATTCTCTGTGCTTCGTATGCCTTCTTATTGACAGACATTTACGAAACATGATCAGTGCATTATGCACTTTGAACATTACGTGCTCGGTGAATTTGTATTGAAAGGATGTGTGGTATATTCGAGGAAGTATACAGTCTATAACTACATGCCAAGAACTATAATAATTATGACGGATTATTAGAATGATTATATAAGGAAATTTGGCAATTCTGTTGCAGGGGAATGGAGTGCTTTAATGTTACACCAGTAGGAATACATGTGAATTCCTATGTTTCACGGCGTTATCCATTATCTAGGTAATTAATTATAGTAATTAAGTTACACATAATATCTCGCCTGAAGTAAATCGTAATGCTACCGGGGATTTCAGCATCTTACCGGAAATGCGAATGTCTTATAAAGCTTTTAACAAGTAGAGCCACGCAGATAAATAGGTAAATCAACCCAATACCATTACAAAACAACTCGCAGAAGATATTACCAGCTCAGCTATCTTATATGAAAAATATTTCTTAAGCTTTTAATAAACCTCTTACGAATGGACGGTATAGTACTTCCTTAATCTTAACAGTTAAGCATAGGCAAACATTGAACCCTATCATGATTTATATGTGCCTTTCTTCAATTGGCTTTTAAAGGTTTAGATTGTGACATATTTAGTAAGTTAGTTGTCAAAAAAACTTTATACAATTTAATAGTCCAAGGACAATACATTTAATACGAGGAATATTGTTAGATTAATGGTTTAAATTAGTTGTCCTAAAGGCATTTCAAATGCTTTCGAATATAATCGTTCCAAAGTGTTATAGAAGTAGAATGATCTTCGAAACTTGATAGTGTTAAAGTGCTTCAATTTTTTTTTATTTAGTTTCGTTCTCAGAAATATTGAATACGTCGACTTCTTAAAATTTTTACAAATTGAAATATGGCAAGACTAGTTTCACTATCTACAAAACTAGAGCATTACTATTCAAAGATTTACCCCGAATGTTTATGTCTGCACCTTATGAACAGTGGCATATCTTATTACTACCATAGAGCGGAGTATAAACTATCTCTGATGAATTGTATGTTGTTTCATGCTTTTATGTTATGTTGTTTTCTGCTGGTTTGTGTTCCACGAGAAAGAACACACACATTTCCCACGCTAATAGCACACTGAGGACAATTATATAGTGTTATGTCGCTACTTCAACTGCCCGGCAAACAACATCTCGTCTATATGCGCACCGCATGCATTCCCGGAGTCGCGACTGTCAGACTGAAATTAAAACCAATCTGAGATTATGTATACACACATTCCACTCTACCGTTTTGAAGACATCCTCAGATTCGGAAATGCTGGGTAACGTTTAACGACGATCTCGAATCCACTAAAATGATATCATAGCCATCGTGTCTACCTATGTGTACGAAACGACGTAGCTCTAAGGTAACTTTAACTCCAACATTAGCAATGGGGTAGTCTATATACTTGTTGTACAAACCGGCGTATACTTATTGCTAAGGTACTTTTAACTCCAACCTTACCAATGGTTTGATCTATTATATGTCTAAGGGCCTTCCTTTACGAAAGTAACGCTAGGTATCAAAGTAACCAGTGCCCTACAGTGATAGCTAAGACTACGAGAGCGCTACAATGATAGCTAAGACTACGAGAGCGCTACAGTCTAAGTGGATACCTCTGGGTATCATTTCACAACGGCCTCCTAACTATTTAGGAGCTCCTAAACTAGTCCTAAGAGTTGTCACCTCGTAACAAATATTTCACGACGACGTCACAAGTATTATCCCTTCTTAAATCGGCATATAACTTAGGAGGTGATAAACTGGGTCATAAAGTTAGGAGCTCCTAAATTTAGGATGTCGTTGTGAATCTGGGCCCTGGTAAATTAGCACCGGTAGTAGAATAATGCATCCGGTCCGCTTTTGTGATGCCGATATAAGGAATAGAGATGCCGGTTTATTCAAACGTTAACTAATGTAAAATGCATTGTCGTTGGCCGGGACTTTGAAAGTATGCCGATATACGCAGATTGGCGGAGTACAAAGATGCCGGTAGTGACAGAGTGCACTGTAGGTTTGTGTATATATATATATTTATATGTTGTTTGTTCAGTCTAGTTTGCATGACATGCCTTTCATTGCACCAAATTTATTACTATCGATTGATAATTTTTATGATAAATCTTTTAAATATTTATCTTAATTTCAAGCTCAAAATTATCATGCATCAAAATGTTCAATGTGAAATATATTTTGATTTTCTAGTTATAAATGCATGACGCATTTCATTTTGTGATGCTGCACATAATTTGTGCTGTTTGATTACAGTTTATGTGGTTTTATTGCATGCGTGTCTGTTTGTGTGTGTGTGTGTGTGTGTGTGTGTGAGAGAGAGAGAGAGAGCGAGTGAGTATGTGCGAGTGTGCGCATTATTAATAATATGTATAACTTTAAATACCATCGCTGGGCTTGTATGCACCCAAGATAAGACTAGCACATGTTTGTTGATTGCTTTAGGCAATGTCACCAAGACTAGGTGGAGTGACAGTTCTGACAGCTAGGTGTATATTTCAGGTGGTGTTGCATGACTTTAATGTATGGACTCTAGTGCTGAATGGCATGGAGTTACTATGCCAGAAGTTGAACATCTTATATACTCCGCTGATTGTCATGTGGCATGATTGAAATCCATGTTTAACTTTAATTTAAACAATTGATATGACCTAGGTGTGGGTGTATATTTTATAGCACAGTTTTTTAAGTGCACTTGCACCTGTATATCCTGATTTATTTAGGTCTCGAAGGTCTACACAAAACATCTGCTGTGTATGTTCTGTGGAATCTTTCTGAATTATGCTGGTCTTTTTCAGTGGCTAGACACAGTTTGAAGTGCCTAACATCCTATACTATAGATAGTTTAACACTGCTCAGTTTGATCTGTTTCAGTTTTCTTTATCTGAATAACAAATATGGAATTTAATATCTTTATCAGCTGTTAAATGTTGTTTTGTGTATGGGTGGTACAGTGGGTATTGTACTGTACCTAGAAGTTTGATTCTCTATACAAAGTGGAACAGTTTCCACATTTGTAGCAGACTCCGATATACTGTCTGTTTACACACAGCTATCACCAATCATCATCATCATTTGTATCTTGTTTTCATATTTAGTATACATTTGTTATGTTTTAGATCATAGTTATTGCAGGTTCTCCTCCCTACGCATATAAACCCAAATACATTCACGCCTGTTGCCACACAGCTTAATGTGACTGACATTTACACTTCCCTTTGTGCAAGTGTGTCACACCTACCTCAGATAAGCTTACCTTTGACGTATTGCAACATACCACTAGTCTAACAGATTGCGTAATGCGAATAAAAACACATTCAACCTATGATATAGCAAATATTGTCATTTAATGCGCAGTACTAAACCAGCTGACGTAGGTGTTTATACCGACATGATATATCATATCGAAGCCCGGAAATGCAGCAATCTTTTATTTAATGTGCCATATATTGATCTCCATCTTGACTGACAATAACCCAGCCCCTGCCAGGTGACATTAAATCACTCCTGTCCTATCCACAGCTTTAACCAAGGTTAATAGTGACTCGTCGCCTGAATTTGGCTTTCTATGGAAATTTGCATACCTACATCCTATATGGCAGATTTGTATGAGTGATCGATTACGGCAAACTTGATGTGAAACTGACATTCAAATAAATATGCGGCATTTATGTGTCACAGAATTCTTTTTACTTGAGATGATGATTCTATTTTGGAGGGTGACATTTTCTCTATTAAAAGATATTAGTCAGAATTAATTACCTCCAGTCTACCTGTTAGGAAAATTACTATATTTTTTTTATATAAATGATTCAACATATATAAAAATACTAAATCAAATAAAATTTCCTAATATTAACTCAGATTATTTTTTTTTTACGGTAGTATCAATTTCATTTCTGAAAAGTTTCATAGTTTTGAAATAATAATGCACGTTATCCATTAATTGGTTGCTATCAAGATCAATAAGTAGGACATTTGATAATAATATACATGTGTGCATTGAAATGTCAGCCGTTTGATGTGGGCGTAGCTAGATAAACATTGTAAATTATAGGAGTAAATTGTCTGAACTGTCAGTCTGTGGTAGATAAGGCATGCTTTTACATTTATTAAGACATTCAATGGTTGGAAAGTATGTAGTAGAGATAAAAATAATAATGTGCGCATTTATATTGTGCCAAATTCCAGCTCAAAAGTGTGCTCATTACTACCCAGGTCAGTGGATCAGTGTTCTCATTTTCTCTTCTCACCTCCCTGGAGAGTATACATCCTAAGTTGCCATTCAAGGTGCTAGAAGGTTATCATTCAATTGCACATGCCATCCTACTGGGTATCCATTCTCTGCTGAACAGAGGTATTTTTTAACTAAGCCACTTGCTAAAGATGATAGTATTATGAGAATTAACGATAATGAAATGTGACAAAACAGAAATCAAGATATGATTAAGGTTATTGTTCTAGTTTGATCAACATTATTAAAAAAAACTAGTGATTTTCCTGGAAAGTGTGATTCTGGCATGCCCGTGTTGCTTTAAAGAAAAGCTGTTCATTTTAAAATATCTTATTCAGATAACTCTAGAATTAATGTCCGTGTAGATCTATTCCATCTTATAAATATTAATGTTGTTTATCATTGGTCCAGGATGATGCCTTCACCGACATCACTTGTTTACTGACATAGGTATGTGTGTGTATACAAGGAAGATCAGATTATAAGCTCCATTTCATTTGTGATGACTACATTTAGGGATGCACTCTGAAGTATTCCCTATATGGTTATATTATAACTTATAATGGTAGAACTACCTCTTAGACAGATGACACAGACCGTAAGAATGTTATGCTTGAACATGTATGTTGGCAGCTTTTCTTTCATGGTAAGCTCTCAGAATGTTTTCAGTGGGAGAGTTCTCATATTTCATTTGTAATTGTCAATAATGTTGAATTACATTTGAGATGATGTATTCCCAAATATTTATTTAATTTTATACATGTAAAATAGATGTAAAATTTAAACAAAGGTATATAATATAACTTGTACTAGATCACTCCTGGGTAGCCTCACTTTTGGTTGAACACTTTGTTCGTGCTGCACAATAGCTACTGAGTTGGGGGTGAGGTTGGAAGTCACATAACAAGATAAATGGTCTTATCTTCAGTCAGGTGTTTGGTTCTGTGGTACTGACACTTGCATCAATCTATTTTGACTTGTTTCATCCTAGGTTCGGGCACATGTATTTCATGAATTTCAGGATATGTGAAATGCATTATGTACAGTCAAGGGAAAGTGTAGGTTTATTTCTAATATACCTACACTTTCTCCGAAATAGTGTAGGTGTATCAGGACATACACCTACACTTAGACAAAAGAAACCATGGAAACAAGACTGGAAGAGGGGTATAATTGTTTATTTCCCATTCATGTTGCTACATAATATGTCATACAAATTGAAAACGTATAAAAAACGAGTATTAGTAGTGGTGAGTGATAATTTGTCATGACACACATCGGTGAGGACCCATGTATTTTGTGAAATGTATGGGTATTGTAACATTGTGTAACATTAGACCATGTAGCACACCAGGATAGGGATGAACCTAGTGGTCACACGTGGCTAATCTGGCTAGTCTGGCTAGTCAGAACTTGTCATTCGTTGTTTACCTATCTCGACCTGTCTGAAAAACATCTGTCATCATCAAAATATGTGGACATCTTTAAAACAGTAACAAGGCAAAGCCTTTTTGTAATTATTGCTGATGGCAAAATACCATAGAAATAAACTACTCAAGTAGTCTGGAATGGTTATTTCTAAATTAGTATCAAAAGATGAAAGTTTGTCGGCTCTCAACCGTCTTCGTGGTAAAGGGTTTATAATGTTCAAGGATTTCAACATCTTCAAAGGCTGGGAATAATCGCCTCAAGTCCAGGGGGGGTCAGGTATCTCTGGTGATTTGTTGTTTGTCCACATGATGAGTGTATCAACATAGGTCCTTAGCGAGCTATTTCTAGTCTCAAGGGTATTTGTGGTTAGGTCTGTGGATGGCTGGACACTATCTGGAGGTCAGGTATACAATGTCATGGCTGCATATAGCTAAATTAGTCTGTATTTATGTACACCAAATCCTGCCAGGAATAGAATGTGAGTTACACCTGTTACGTGTTTGGGACTCTCGGACAACACGAGGGGCATTTGTGTGTGACTCATTCGGAATGCCTTTGTGGGACCTCTGCCAGCAGCTGGTAGGAAGGACACTGGATTGTACACATTGCATGCTCAACATCTTGCAATGCACAGTGCCAGAGGTCTACCATCGTCCACTGACACCTTATAGCAGTGACTGCTTTACATGCATTGATGTAAGGATTTGTATGTAAATAGGATTTGTGACAGTTGATGGGGACGAATTAATGCCATACATGTTTTGACAGGCTGGGTTATGCTGATTGTCGAAACGTTAAACAAACATGACTTTGCCTTTGTTTGGCAAACAATTACAGGCTGTTAAAGGTAGCATGTCCTTTGGGATTATTAATTTGGACAGGTGTAGCTGTGTTCAACCGTAACATTGGCAAAACTAATGTCATGGGATGACTGAGGCTGGTTAAAGTATGATATTGTTCTTACTACACGGCCTTGAAACTTTAAATCAGCGAAACATGTCTTCTCATAAATTGTCTTCTCTGTAGCTTTGAACTTTATGACGGAGATCAAAAGATGTCATCTTCCATTAAGAAAATGACCGGTAATGAAACAGGTGAACGAGTTAGGACAATGGTCATCGTGTAAAGCCAAATGTCCAGCTTGTTCCTTGCCATTCATCTACACCACAACTTCTCCTTTGGAGAAAACCCTTCCAATAGAGGCCCTACCGGTGCCCCCTGGTGAGTTTTTGTGTCTGTGACCCCAGTCAGAGAGTTTATAGCTGATCATGTGATCTCCCCCCAGTCATAGTAACCTATTACTAGTTGAGTCATTGCTATCAGGACAATTGAGATTCGTTCTGCTTCGAGAAATCAACCTCTGGTGTGTCATCCACTCAGTTTGAATATCCTGGTATAAAATCTTGTTTAAATGACTATTATTAACCCTATCACTGAGGACATTAAAAGTCACATTGTTCCATATTGGGGCATCACCGATTGATTTCAGTAAGATGGTTAATATGTATTACTTAGCATTTTGTTACCTGTGATCTGAGTAAATATTAATTTACACTAGTATACGGTGCATGAGTTACATTGGTATTACATCTGTTCCAAGTCAACAAGCTGTAACAATTTGCACGTCCAAATGAGGGGGGGGGGGGAAAGTGGTAATACATTGCTCTAGTAGTCGATATATTGCTTGAAAGCTTTTCAAAAAGGTGTTTACCAGATTGATATCAGTTCACAATACACCCATCTGTGCGTCTGTTTCTCCTACACATGTTGTTTTCTGTGTGGTTGACGGCCCGACCTATCTACATGGTACACCAAGATTTATGAATGAATAAAAGATTGACAGTGACGTGGGCTGAGGATCAGACCTGAAGGTGAACACAACATACACGAACCTGAATGACACATCTGGAATAATCGCTATCCATTCATGGGTCTTCAAGCAAACGAAGGGTGGAGAATATTATACCCTAGTACGCTTCGACCTCATCTCTAGGAGATTGGGTATACTGTGTCTAGTATACCATGGTGTGTGTGTGTGTGCGTGCGTGCGTGCGTGCGTGCGTGCGTGCGTGCGTGCGTGCTCAAGGTAGCTGTACATCATGACACATGTATACTCAACAAAATTATTTAAGGGCCGGTAGCCCTCTCAGACATATTAATTTAGCTTTATGTTATTTAAATATTAATTTAGCTTTATGTTATTTAAATATTAATTTAGCTTTATGTTATTTTAACAGTGAAGAATTCCCAAACATCTGCAGGTTCAAGGAACACTTTAAGTACTTGTAGACGTATATATAAGAAGAATGGTGCCAAATTCCTCGAGCCATTTCAAAATTTGGTAGAAAGCCTCTTAATGCTCTTAGCTCTTAATGCTCTTAGCTCTTAATGATGGTCGTCGTGTATGGGTGTAAGATTCCACACTTTGATGTAGAACAATAATGGGTACATTTATTTATTTATTTATTTATTTATTTATTTGGCTAAAGCGTACTCAAAGCGCAACAACTCGCACTCTTGATGATGGTTCTCACTTGTTTTACAAGAACATTTCAAGATTTGTAACATTGTAACTAAAGGGCACCAGAGCACATGTGACTGACTCTAGATGATCCTTACCACATGACCCCAGACCACAGTGAAGAGGGTGGGTTTTATGGGTGTTTATGTGATTAGCGAGGTTTCCATTACCATCAGGGTACCTTCTGTTCACCCACAAAATTCTGGTTAATACTTCCTTGAACCATCTCACAATGTCTCCACCATGATTGGCCACAGCAAACCGCAACTGCAAATATGCTGATAGCTCGGGCAGCAAAGAGAGACAGATGCATTTGTACTGAGTGTATACACTTTTGGCAATTGGAACCAGAACTCTTAGGGATGAAATGTTAAGTAACATTTGTAAATCCCTTGTGACATAATAGCCATTTTACTCTCAGAGGAAATCTCTATAAGCAGTGTCATAGAATTAATACCTTATAAAACTGCCAGCATAAAGAAATTTGAAACTATTCATACATGCAAGTTCCTATTCCTTATTGTCACAATTGTTACGGTCCTATTGTGTAATATGTTGTCGGCTTAAGGCCAGGTGCTAGTAATTGTAAGAGTTCAATGTATCAATAATCTGTTGTCCTGGTCAGGGTGTGCATGATTTGCTTATGACTTGTGGGGCCTAATTGCAGTTTTTCGGGTTGAATAATCATTGCTCAATGTTTGCTGTCCTAGAAGAATAAAAGCAGCTTGCTTGGATTCAATGACCTTTGATACCAGTAGTTAATTCTGCCAGATTATAGTATGAGGATCAAGATGTAAAGTTAGTCATTTCTTTAAGATTTGGAGTTTTCATGATTTGTGGTGATTTTCCGAGTGTAATTATGTGTTTATAGATTACAATTATACTATCCAAAAAGGTGTATACATTGCATTGTTTTATTTATAGGATCATTTCACACTTTCTAGACCTTATATGGAAAATTGCTTTCATTTTGACTTCATCTTAAGAGAATTTCAAGTTTTATTGACTTAATATGAATAATGAAAATCGATGTTGGTGGTCTACAGGGGTGGTCACTTTCTCCCTGTGTTTTTATCTGTGGCTTAACGCGACTTTATATACCCCCACATTCACATTGGTCTTGGGTCTGTTAGGTGACAGACATCGTGCACTGGAGTGTGTCTGCACCTGGAAAAAGTGAAAGACAGAGGTGAATAACATTTATAGGTGGTCACGCTCGACTAAGCAAATGTGTTCGGTCGGATCAAAGACCGAGTACCTGTAGGATATAGATCTGTGGTTGGGCGACGGACAGGGAATTTTAAAGTCGAGGGATTAAGGAGATATTAGTGTGAATATTCTCAGTTTTGAGGGTCAGTGACTGGTTGACAAGTAGCAATAAAATATTCAGAAAAGGTTTTATGATAAATTGTTATGCATTAATGGTATCCATTCAAGAAATTCTGTGTGTCTCTTAGCTGTTGCTATTCCTAGTTTGACTGATCACATGGGGATGTGCCTGAATTGACTGATCACATGGGGGTGTGCGTGAATTGACTGATCACATGGGGGTGTGCTTGAATTGACTGATCACATGGGGATCTGCGTGAATTGACTGATCACATGGGGGTGTGCGTGAATTGACTGATCACATGGGGGTGTGCGTGAATTAATTATACATGTGTCTGTATCCATAGTTACATACTGTGGATCATATTTACATACTGCGGATCATAGTTACATACTGTGGATTCGTATTTACATACTGTGGATTCATGTTTACATACTGTGGATTTTATCAAATTTGTCCCATATGGGTGAAATATTCCCACTGTGTTAAAAAACGCTAATTCAATCAATCAATTATTATGTTCATCATTTGGTGTTTTAATCGTCCAATATCTGGGGAGGCATGCTTTTATGTTGATCTCTTGTTACGCAGGTGAAAAGATTGACTTCTCTGTACACTGGTAGACAGAACTACATCCCCTGTGTGCCTGTTTTCCATGTACATTCGTGCATGCGTCTTTCAAACCAGGCTATATTTAGTCAGTGTTACAAGTAATGGTTGGTTGTCGACATATTGTGAAACTAGAGATGAAAGTTCACATCCCGGACCAACATGCCTCCTTGCCTTATACATATGCACAATGGTATATTGTCAGTCGGGACTCGGCATGCTGGGGAAACAAGTTGTTGGGGATGTAGTATCAAAACATCAAAGAGAAGTATAGCCTAACAACTAACTATGAATGAAAAGGTCACACTAGAGTGAATCTTGATCTTGTCTTGTCTGATGCTCTGTCATCACCGCGACTGTAAAGACTGTGTAGACTGTGTAGACTGTGTAGACTGTAATGTAAGATGTTGACTTGCACGCGATGTCCTATGACGAATACCCATCCTTAGTTTTGTAAGGTATCGTCAAAATAGACAGATTTATTCCATAAATTGCATTCAGATTTCCATTCATGACTTTGTAGAATTGTATTTGGATCTGATTTTTTATTTTTGTATTCAGATCTGTTCCTTTCCGTTTATCATGATAGTTTGATTCTGTATGTAGCAATCATATCTTGCCCTGAGATTACAGAACTATTTTGAGTATGATTTCATGCACAATTCAAAGTTTTGTTTGAGCTTGAGCATGAAATCATACTCAAAATAGTTTCGTAATCTCGGGGCCTGTTCCTTTCAGATGATGACATGCTTTATTTGGTATGGTACATGTGTCAAAGATTCCCGCTGTGACGTAAAACAAGTCATTCACAAGTCACTGTTCCTTTCAGATCATGAGATTGCTTTGTTCTCTATATTGCTCTCAGACCTGGGCCCAAGATTACAAAATGTTTTGAGTATGACTTCATGGTTGAGCTCAAATTTTATATGTAGATTTGTGAATAAAACTGAGTTGAGCATGAAATCATACTAAAAGTATCATAATCTCGGGGCTTGTTCCTTTCTGTTCATCATGATAGCTTTATTCTTTATGTTGCTTTTGGATATTTTCCTTTCATCATTGCATATGGGTGGAATATTCCATCTGGGATGTAAAACATTGTTATTCGCAAAAATCAAAGATATTCACTTATTCACTTTTCAGATAATAAGATTGTTTTGTTATGTATATTGCTCTCCAACCTGTTTCCTTCTTTTCGTCCATGTGTGTGTTCACATATGTTTTCTTTAATTCCAGGACGACTTTGATAGCCTCCGTCCGCTGTGCTACCCTTCCACCGATGTCTTCCTGCTCTGCTTCAGCGTGGTGTCGCCCACGTCGTACCACAACATCCTGGAGAAGTGGGTCCCGGAGGTTAAGAAGCACTGCCCCAAGGCTCCCGTGATTCTCGTAGGAACCCAGTGCGATCTCCGCACTGATGTCAAGGTGCTGATTGAACTTGCACGTTACAAGGAGCAGCCCGTGCCTGAGAGAGACGCGATTCGATTGGCCGAGGAGGTCGGTGCCGTCCAGTACATAGAGTGCTCGGCTCTCACCCAGAAGAACTTGAAGCAGGTCTTTGACACAGCGATATTGTCTGCGCTGAAAATCACCGGTGTCGTCTCGCGGAAACACAGCACGCGAAAATCGAAAAGGAACAAGAGCAATGATACAAAAACCGCGTCCATGCAGAGTTCAAGTGTCAAGAAAAAAGGGGGATGGAAAAAGTTTTGTTGTTTTTTTAGATGAGACTGACTCTTCTTTTTAATATTGAGGTAATTAAAAACAAGATGGCCACCATCAATGTCAATGAGTCAGTATGACCTTGATATTGTCCATCTTATCAAAATGGCGGCTGTTGAGCGGACTGTCATTAATACCACAAAGGCTTTCAGGGATTCTGGGTTCCCCATTGAAGACATTTTGCAATATGTGTGATGGGGATATATGCAATCTTACTTCCAGCTTGGGATTTGGGCAGCGCTGTGAAAAAAAACTACTCTTGTTGTGGTCAAATGTGAATACCTTCAGCTACATGTTGTCGAGCAGCATGTTTTGTTTGATGAAATAGACTTTAAACCACATTGTCAACAAGGAGAAAATTGCTCAATTATGAGGTCTCTCATGCCCATTTATCAGCCAATGCAAAACTACTGATACCATGGTTGATATTTTCATGGTGTTTTTTTATATGAAGGATATGGACCTCGGTCTGAAACTGAATCGATCTGTGATACAACGTAGTTATAGTTATATATTATGACACTGACATTATTGTGATGAACAGTGAACATGTTGATAACCTCTTCCACATCAATATCTTTCATCAGTGAACCAATTTTATTTTGTTCTATTGCACAATTATTCATTTTGACTAGATTTTTCAAATAGTATATTTAAATGTGATTTCCTGGCATATAAAGCAAAAATTGCTGTAAAAGAATGGTCTCTTTTGGGGCATCAACCAACATGGTTTCATTTCACTCAATAAATCGTCACATATTTGAAATATTCCCGCTGTGACTTAAGACAATAATTCACTCACTGACTGAAATCAAGAATACGAACTTGTATAGACTTGTATAACTATGTGCCCATTTGGAAAGATAGGGTGGGGAAAAGATAAAAGACAAAATTATCATGGATTTGTTTTCATTATCATGGAGTATGATGTTTCGGTTAGTAACGAATGATGATGCTACTGCATATTTTTGAATTTGTCTTTGTTGTGTATTTTAATCTGCTTCATGCTCAAGTTTTTGTTTAATTATTTGCTTTTACTCTGCTGAACAAAGAAGGCTTATGATACTATTATACAGGATGCAGCTCCCTGTTGGGGTGGGGTGGGGTGGGTGGCATTTGGTGGGGATGGCGGTCATACCTACCAGAAACAAAAACTATGCAATACAGTCGATGCGTCCTCTGTACAAACAAGAGACTGATTGTCATGTAGTTTAATTTATTGCTATCTTCCATTGATTTTGTGCCTTACTGATAGGAGTTTTACAAGGATAATGTATCTTTCATTATTTTAAGAAATGCTTTGACATTATTAAGTGTCACTTACTTCATGCATGTTATTTTAAATCTTCAGTTATACAGTTCATATCAACATTTGAACCTTAAGATCAATGACTAAACGTCAATGGTGTACAAAATCTATGAAACTTCAGTAGTTCCTTATTCAATCAAGATTGTCCATTAATATGCCCAGAAAACTATTACTGGTCAGAAGAATTATTCTCAAGAGAAAAAAACCCTGAGATTTCCCACACTGATGAATATAATATTGAGCCAACGTTGCTTTCAAAGCTACTTGTATCTTACAGTAATGAAGGTGCCTGTCTAAAGATCACTTACTGAAGGTCACCTGTCTGAAGGTCACCTGTTTAAAGGTCACATGTCTTCCTGTAACAAAGTCCACATTCATCACAAAGACTTCCAGGGAGTCCACGCGAATTTCAACTCATGTGATTCAATAAAATGTTTTATATATATAAATGACAAATGTCTTGTGTTGTCAATATACAACCAGATAGGTCTGTTTGTAATAAAAGTTCTACATGAGTTGTTGGAACTGGCTGTGCTGCCTGTTAACCACAATCATAAGCTCAATGTACCCTATTCCTATATGATACAAAACTAAACATGTTATCACCTACTTGTTTTGCATTATTTACACATAAACCACAGGACAACAGTGCCGTATTAATAAATGTATTTATCACTCCTTTCCTTGGTAAAGAGAACAATCTGTTGAATGGAAAAAGTTGATGTACTAATGGAAAACTATACTGGATTGAGGGAAGAATGTAAGTTGTTCCATGACTGAAGAATGAATTAATACTAGTAAGTAGTCTATAGATAAGACGTGGAGTATATCTTTGCAGAGAAGACCTAGCATATGTTGGATAAAGCTATGGGCGAATCCCAAACGATCTGCTCTTGCTATAGCAGGAAGACCACTCTAAAAGGCAACATAAAATGTAGTTATTGTGTTTATTGTATCTGTGTTTTCCCCAATATAGAACTGTATTATCCTGCATCACCTTACCTTTTCTCTCTATTCTACTACTTCCACTTTCTGGTGCGACTTTTACTGTTAGTTCTAGAAAGGAAGATGCGTGCCTTATCTTCAGCGCACTTGATTATCTGTGAATACCGCCATAGCACCTCGTTTGTGGTGCAACTCGATATAGCCTTATCTAAGAACACATTGCGCTGTCGTCATCGAACCTACAGCACCTCGGATGTCTGGCACAGAGCTATCTTCACGTTCAATTTCGAGTGAAAGGCATTGAAGATCATGGCAAGGTAGCCATAGCATTAGAAGAGATGCAGACGTGCATAACTATTAACGTTTCATGAAATGAGAAGACACCTATGATATGGATATGATTATATGACTGTGGAAGTCCATATAACATGAGACAGTTGAAGCAGCTGCAGACAGCTGATAAAGTTTATCTATATTTATATATAGAGAGATTATTAACCGAGTGTCTTTAGATATCGTCTATATCCTGCACTTAGGGATAATCATTGTATTAGACGAGCTTCAGCGATTTAGCCAAATATTATGTGCAGACATATAAAATAATATAGTTCTTATGAAAATGTTACAATATACCTTGAAATAACCAGTAATAAGAGTGCAATTCAAGTAATTTTATAAGAACAATGAAGTATACAGATATTTCGTGTATCATGTTACTTTGCCTGACTAATAACTATGCAAATTAGGGATCTAATTTCAGATGACGTCATGTTCATGTGACGTCATACTACTATTTATACATGCTACCGTATGGAAATAGTAAACAAGATGACAATATTAATCGGAGACTATGTGCTAATCGACTAGATTTAATATATTTACAAATTGTAATAAACATGAGAATTGTTTTTAAAGTTGTTATTTTCCTTTGGTGTATGTGTCAATGAGTGAAGCGGTTTACAATTTACTGACCTGCATGTATTCCTACGCGTAACTTTAAAATGTCGGTTCACACGTTGATATTTCAGCTTGACATTAGATGATAAAGAGATTATTAACCTCATGTCTTTAGATATCGCTGAAGCTCGTCTAATACATAAAGTATTTATGGCTATGCTGGATCCGCCTATAGAAGATTATTAGGCTATAGATATTCTCTGTAAAGCTAAACAGTTTCACATGGGGAGAAGATTGTGTTAGAATCTCTGTATGCTCACGGTTATATGCTCTGTATGCTCATAGCCCGTCGAGGGTATTAACTGTTTTAAATCATGGCTTCAAATTTAAGTTCTATAATGCTAGTTTTAGAGAGAAATTGTTATATATGTATGGAAGTATATTGTCAATTTACGCAATATGAGAAATCCTGAAAGGCGTGTTCATGTTTGAAAGATAGATATCGCTTGAACACAGATACGGCAAACTATACATGATCTCCCGTTGTATTGGTGTACGTATAAACATAGTATCGATTGAGTGAATACGAGGAAGGGGAGGACATTTCTTCTCAATATAGTTTTGTCGAAGCGAGTGAAACTGTCCGTCTTACAATGACGATGACAACATTGAATATTTTGATTTCTTGACTGAAGGTGAGTTATATAATATGTGAGATATATACGTCTATAACGATTAGAAGGGTTTAATGTCATCATAACGTTTTGTTGTCTGTACACGTCTCACCTCTGCTACTAAATATGCAATATGCATGTTATCATTCACTGGTACCATCTCTTTTACAGTTTTCTTTTCACAAACCATTCCTTAAGAAGCACCTGTACGATGTTCCAGGCAAACGTCGATGAACAGCTCATTGCAAAAACTATAGAACCTCGCAGTACAGCCATTCGTAGCTACAAACGTGACCAGGAGGAATTTCTCAGTCATATCATCCAGGGGAGAACCCAGAAAAAGTGTCGAAAATGTGGGTCCTACGTGTGCTGTGAGTCGCCGTGTAACATCTGCAGATGACAGCGGTACTCGACACAAATGTCAACAAATACATGAAATATAATTACCATATATTTTCCATTTTGTTTTCGTGATGCATCACTTCCTGGTTACTGACCAGAACCTGTGCCTGGAACATAGCGAGAAACATAATGCATCATGTCCTTCATTGTGACGAGTGAAATCTATAATCATATTAATCTGCCATATACATGCTTATTTTATAGGATAGTTATACATATGTGATTGAAAATGGCACAGTAAATATTAGTCCCACACTGCATGCATATTTAATTTAATTTATTTATTTTCAATTATTTATAATTATATTTTATTTATATTTATTTATTTTACATCCATGCATACATCAACATTTGTCACTTTTATCATCTTTTCTGTAATTGCTAATTAAAACAATAACCATATTCATCTGCCATATGCACATTTCTTTTATATTACACCTATTATAGATTAGCTCTGCATATGTATTTTAAACTAAAACAGTACATCGTAGCTTTCCACAGTATCGCCCAACAAATGTCCACGCCTCAGATAAACTGAGCAAATCCAAGTAAAACTTACTTCCTTAATCAATGGATGATACGACATTCAGAGTACAACGCACTTGACGTAGTAGTTAGTCTACATCACGTAGAGTGATAGGAATTAGAAAATAATGACGCATATTGTTATAAGAATTGAATAACCTTTTACATCGGACAAATGCCTAATATTAATGTCCTAAATAATCTAGCATGTAACGGGGAACTCCAAGCAATCATGTACGATCTCGTCACTATTACCAGTTCCCTTGTTTACGGTACTATAGTATACATACTGGATTCCGTAAGACAAATTATTTATTGGTCTAGTCACAAGACGAGTGGCGTAATTTCGGACGAGCATATCGCATAGTATTAATGAGGGCGTATGTATACAAGAAGAAGAAGACGGAGGAGGAAGAAGACGGAGGAGGAAGAAGAAGAAGAAGAAGAAGAAAGAAGAAGAAGAAGAAGAAAAAGAAGAAGAAGAAGAAGAAAGAAGAAGAAAAAGAAGAAGAAGAAAAAGAAGAAGAAAAAGAAGAAGAAGAAAAAGAAGAAGAAGAAGAAAGAAGAAGAAAAAGAAGAAGAAGAAGAAGAAAAAGAAGAAGAAGAAAAAGAAGAAGAAGAAGAAAGAAGAAGAAAAAGAAGAAGAAGAAAAAGAAGAAGAAGAAGAAGAAGAAAGAAGAAGAAGAAAGAAGAAGAAGAAGAAGAAGAAAGAAGAAGAAAAAGAAGAAGAAGAAACTTGGCATATAAAAAGTAATTCAGTTTAAAAGAACATGTGCCCAGACTAAATAGCTAGGCTTATTAAACACTATTGCCCACATACGAATATTTCTTTTAATTTTATTTTTAAGTCGTAATTTGTACATTTAACTCATTGTAGAGGTAAAGGTAACAAAATAAAGTTGGTTACAAATTATTTTAAAAGTCGTTTTTTGTCAACTCTCAAACTGCGGGTCGATGGGCATGGGGTCCATTTCTCACGCCAACTGACTATATCCGTCCTCATGTCCGGTATTCCTGTCCAGAGGTAACCACCAGCGATTGATTACGTCACCACTATAATTACACCTCCTCGTATTCGTACGGCGTAGAGTGCATTTCATCCACTGGACACCACTTGCTGACCAATTTATCAGCTCGGACATGTAGTCATCAAACGGTCATTTGTACCGATGACGTCACCTACCTGACGTCTAAGAGCAATGGAGTAGTTAGTGGGCAAGGGGTGTGGCGTCCAACAAGACATTGGTCAGAGTTGCCTAATACTGGATTGACGTAAAACCTGTTGGAACGCGGATTACAAGGAGCGTGGAAGGATAGTCCA
This sequence comes from Lepetodrilus schrolli, assembly GCA_032361225.1. Taxonomy (NCBI): domain Eukaryota; kingdom Metazoa; phylum Mollusca; class Gastropoda; order Lepetellida; family Lepetodrilidae; genus Lepetodrilus; species Lepetodrilus schrolli. Next base: position 1,064 of record JAUTBT010000751.1, on the reverse strand, counting down.
TCGTAACAAACATTCTGTTAAGTATATGCACATGACTACTTTGATAGTCCATCGTAACAAATTTGCAGCTGTCTATATTCTCTTTTTGTGTGTGTTTTTTTTTTACAGCGGGGTTTAGCTCGAGGCGCATTCAAGATTCTTTCACTAATATCACGGCTGGTCTGTTTTAAGGCAGGAGGAAACCCGTAACAACCGTAGCGCTGAATGTTGCAGCAAACCTGTAAACTGTTAAATATGCATGCATCCATACATTTCTAAATTTTAATTTTACATTTTTAAAATCAATGTTTTTATTTAGTACATACGATCATAGATATTTGATTCCCTGATTTATGGATCTTTCTGTAATAATTTTTGTCCAATATAAAAATAATAATAATTATTAATTAAACATTGTTAATGATCGGTTGACAGAAAATAAATATTATTGATAAATATAACTGACAATAATTGTTATAAATACAAGCATTATTATAAACATTATTATTTTATATAATAATAATATTCTATATAATAACATGATAATATACTATAAATGATTACTCGTATCTTATTCTATAAGTCACTGATGATTTTCCATCTGTCCTAGTTCACCGATATCGAGGGGGAGAATGTAGCTGGGTGTGATACAAGATGCTATACTGGTCTCGGCCAGAGGGGTTGCCCCTTTGGCTGTCGATTGAGCGTTGGACTCGCAATCCAGCATATCGCGTTTGAATCCCAGGATCAAAATGATCCCCTGTTTCATACACATTCAATCATGATAGGATATCAAACACACCCTAGAATTAAGTTATTTTCTACTTTCTAGATATAAACATTGAACAATTTGCAATATTACTGTACTATCTGATTATATTAATCACTATTTGAAATATTTGGCCAAAACAAATGATATATTCTAATGATATATATAGGTCTAATGCTTCTCAACCTAGCACTTGACTTTAATAGGAATGTTCCCATTGTATAGGACTATACAATATCTAAAGTCAATGTTTTTATTTAGTACATACGGTCATAGATATTTGATTCCCTGATTTATGGATCTTTCTGTAATAATT
>JAUTBT010000750.1:0-11055 GCA_032361225.1 Lepetodrilus schrolli | reverse complement strand
GACCAAGGATGGTAACTGCATTGCCACTCTACAGACATCGCATCCTATCAATATCGCGTCAGAAAGGTAACTTTCGCTTACATTGACGCCGGGCCACCAGGGCGGGATTTGAACCTGGTTCAACTGTACTACCACTGCCGCCCGGATTCGTTAGTCCATTGAATAACGATTTGTTTAAAATTGGACTATTTGATATTGCATCATGTGGTAATCCTTGTGGTGAAAATACTGTCCATTGTCTACTTGAATGTCAGAAATCCAGCACATATGAAGACAATTACTATACACCATCTATAATCAATGTTAATTTGTTGTTAAATGGCTGTTCGGACTAATGTATCTGAACATGAAACTATTTTAGAGTTAGTACATGTGTACATTAAACAAGCAAAATGAGTTACTTAATATGCTTATGTAAATATTTACAATTATACAATATATACATGTATCTCTTTCATTCTTAATCGTTCTTTCTTTTCTCCCCATCTTTTCTTTCCTTTCTCTGGGAGCAGTTGTAATAACGTGTGATCTACCAATTTTGTCTTGAATACAAATTATGTCCTCTAAACTACATGTGAAATAAACTAAGTAATCAACCAGGAATGCAGTGGGCTATATTTAAGCAGGCTACATGCTTCTAGTGTTGTAAGACGCGTCGATATGAATAGAACACAGCCAATTGCAAGCAGAAGAAGCTATACTAATATATTGCCGCAGAAAATCGCCATGGGCACTGGGCATTTAACAAATTACAATTTTATTCTAACACCGGGCGTTAGTTTCATAAAGAAATGTTCCTGATCATAATGTACCATATATAGCGATGGAATGGGAAAGCAAATTCACAAAGAACTAATGTTTTACTCTTTGTGGCTTGAGACACGGTTCACGTTTGGTTGACAGTCGTAATTATAACTATAGTCTACCTTGAACTAAGTGATGAATAATATACGTGTATATTGATTGATTCATGTTCTGACATTATGAAAACAGTGGAACTTATATGCAGTTATTGTTAAGCAGCGTATACTCTATATATTCTTAAAGTTAATATTAAAAAGAAAATTATTATAATCAATATGATTATTATTGTTTCATATATAACGAATTCTCACCATGACATTTTTATTATTTTTATTTAATAAAATGTGGCATTTAATGGGATGTTGTATACTGAGCATGATAAAATGTGCGATTGCAACTAATATGTTATAACAGAAAATGGCAGGGACATTATTAGAAGTCAACAATAATAATGACAACTGCGATAAATGTTTTTAGAAACTATGTTGTCAAAATATTCTAGAAAATGAAATAGCGACACGTGTGAACTATTGGTAAAAAGTTGGACTTCGGAGCCAAACTACACTGGCTATAACAGTACTGATGCTAGCGATCACATAGCCATAAGCAAGATTACTCCACCAGGCCCCGAGATTACGAGAGTACGATTTCAAGTTTTGTTCACAATTCCTCATATAAAATTTGAGCTTGAGTGTGAAATCGTACTCAAAAGGTTTCGTAATCTCGGGGCCGGGATATAAACCTGCTCACGTACCAAGACTAGATAAACGTGGTGGTGGCTGTGCTATTGTCCACACGGAATCTATTCAGTGCTCACTGCTCAGACATTTGGAACCTTCTTCTTTTGAGATCTTGTCTGCAAAACTTAAGGTATGCAGTCAGATCATACATTTCAATATTGTGTATAGATCCCCAAAACCAATCTACTGGATACTTTCTTCACTGAATCTGGTGACTTAGCAGATATGTTGAACAATGTCGGTGGAAAATTTGCTAATTTGTGGTGATTTCAACATCCATGTTGATGAAGAAAACGACAGAACTGCACGAAAACTGAAGTCGCTACTCAACACAAAAGTTTGGTTCAACACGTCTTGCATCCAACACACAACGATGGACATATTTTGGACCTGATTACATCAACGGCCCATGAACTTGGCCTCTATGCCTTCACCTAAGACCATTCAGTGTAATCTGACCATTTGGGCATACTGTTCTCAACCAGTATAGAAAAACCAATAAGATCTTTTGCTTCTGATGTGAAAGCATCCCTGAACACTCTGGAACAAGATACAGTGTCCGATACAATCAAGTTATATAACTCCGCTCTCAGTGATGCAATAGAGAAACACGATCCTCTGGAAATATGTAAAGTGACTGTCGGCCAACAGACTGCTTTGTACAACGACGATATTCGATCTGCAAAACAAGTGCGCCGTAAGTTGGAGAGACAGGTGCGTAGGACGAGGTTAACCGTCCATCGCCAGATGCATGCATCACAACGAAACAAGGTAAACAGGCTCATTGAAGAAACAAAGAAACATTATTTTACAACCAAAATAAATTATGCTCAAGATCAGAAGAAGTCTTTCCAAACAGGAAACACACTGCTCTTCAATAAAAGAGCAAAGCACCCTCCCCTCTCATACAACAACTGCGAAGCTGGCCAACACATTCATCAATTTCTTCACAAGCAAGATCCTGAACATCCGCAACATCCTAACGGCATCAATTGACAGTCTTGCATCTTGTGAAGTATCTTGTGAACTCGCGGTCAGGCGAAATCCTGTGCTCTATGCCCATGCCCAACATGGCTACTGAAAACCTGCCAAAATGATCTTCTACCAACTATAATCTCCATAGTAAATCAGTCACTAATTCAATGCGAGCTTCTTGTATCGAGGAAAGAAGCTCTGATAAAACCTCTTCGCAAGAAGCAAACATTAGACCCAGAAGTTCTCAAGAATTATCGACCAGTGTCGAAGCTGATTGAGCGAGCAGTTACATCGCGTCTTCTTAATCATATGCGTGGTAACAATCTAGGAGAGAATGACCTCCTACATGCTCTCGACGATTCTGATGGAGCAGCAATACTTGTACTGAATCTTTCTACACCATCGATCATTCTATTCTACTTGCAACTTTCAAGTCACGGATGGGTGTTAGCGGAGATGCCTTAGCATGGTTTGCATCCTATTTATCAGAACGCAATCAGTCTGTTGCCATCGATGGAGTGAGATATTTTGTGAACTAACGTTTGGTGTGCTACAAGGATCCGTCCTGGGCCCAATACTTTTCACCATTTACACCTTGCCAGTTGGAGATATAGGTAGAGCCCATAACCTTGGCTTTCACCTGTATGCCGATGACACACAGATCTATCTTGGATTTCGGCCATTGATCACATCATCTGGCATTGGTAATTTCAACACAATCACAAACTGCATTGATGACATCAAATGTTGGATGACTAGTAACATTCTCAGCTTTCTCAGCTCTAAACAAATGGAGTCCAAACTACAAGTCTCTGAACTGAAAATAGGTGAATGTGTTGTTGACCCAAACTCACGTGCCCGAAATCTAGGTGTGATTTTCGACTCAACGGTCAGCCTAGATAACCATGTCAGGAATATATGTAGAAATGCATACTACCAAATCAGGAACATTAGTCAGATCAACAGATATGTAGACTAAACATCCATCAAGTGCGTTATCCATGCATTCGTTACACGATTAAACGACTGCAACAGCCTTCTGCATGGCATCGGGCAACACCTTCTGGACATATTACAGCGTGTACAGAATTAAGCTGCCAGGCTCATTACGCACACCTGTATGCGCGAGCACATAACACCTGTACTCAAAGAGTTGCACTGGCTTCCAATCCGACAGAGAATTGTTTTTCATTGCGAACATTCAACTACAAATCTCTACATGGCCTCGCTCCAGTCTGCCTACAAGAACTCATTGCTCTTTACAGACCTGATCGTACTCTGAGATCTGCTGACAAATTACAACTAGTGGTGCCATCGACCCGCAGGGCAGCGTACGGTGACAGAACTTTCAGGAAGGCAGGTGCTGTCCTATGGAATGCTCTACCATCTGATGCCCGAAGTTCTGATGATGTCAATACTTTCAAATCCATGCTGAAAACGATCCTCTTCAAAAGAGCATATGGCTGAACACTTGGGCAGGGACTATATCTGGATAAGTAGCGCTATATAAATACATAATTCATTATTATTTATTATTATAACTAGGCAAAGGTCATGGGTTCAAGTCCCGCCCCGTGTGTCCCTTATCAATGTTACAACATGCAGCTACCATCCTTGGTTTGTCAGTACCAGCCGGTGCTCACAGGTATTCTTTAACATTCAACGCTACGGATGTTGCGGTATTTTCTCCTGCCATAAACTGACAAGCCGTGATATAAGTGAAAGAATCTTGAAAGGGGCTCTAAATAGTTAATACTATAATTTGAGAATCAATTCACAAATATTCGAAATAATTTTAGAATTTAAGAACGATTATTAACTTAATCGTCAGTTTGACTTTCATGCAGTTTCACAACAGTATTTCGGCGGCCTGATTTACCTTTGGAGGACAACCCGCAATAATGACATGTTACGTCAATCGCCAAGAGGCGCCACGGCTGGTGCAAAAAACAACAAATATCATGCATTAACTAAGCGATATGTAAATTTAACTAAGTAAATTTAGAACGAGCTGGTGTATGTGTGTCCGTACGTTTGTGTCAGTGGCGGATTTAGAGACATGATGCATTCGGGACGCCTCACTCCTCACTCCCCACCTCCACCTCCACCACCACCCCCACCCCCACCCCCACATTAAGGATGGGGAGAGAAGGAAGGGAATGAGGAGGGAGAGGGAGGAAAAGAAGGAAGGAAGAATGAAAAAAGGAAAAGGAAATAAGTTAGTAAGGAAAGGAATGAAAAAAAGATAGAGAAGAAAGGAAATGAATGGAAGGAAGGAAGGAAAGGAAAGAAACTAAGGTTATCAGTGAATAGAAGGATTGAAAGAAAGGAAATGGGAATGAAGGTAAGAAGGGAGACAAGGAAGGAAACAAGGAAAGAAAATTAGGAAGAAATGGAAGGCAAGACATTTAAACAACCCACTACCCCACACCTCCCACCCTTTCGAGAGAAAAATAAACACCACCTTTGTCCACCCCTATATGTCAAATATGACAAGACAACTTACGCTCTGCTGCGCTCGAAACGGAGACCACGAAAGGTAGGAACCATATTAAAGATGTATACATCATGTTGAATTGAATTATATCTTCATTCTTGATCGTTCATATTAAGAAAGAGTCAGTCTTTGGTTTTCTCTGCCGTATATAGTTACACGCCCGCCGTCTGGAGAAATACATCCAATACCATCATCATAATGACATATGGTTCTCCTCTAATAGGTTGGTCATATTTTTCTTACGGGTCGCTGATCTAATGGCCCGTTGGGATGTCCTCGTGTAGATGAACAGATCGAAGTCGCTTTAACGGCGCCGTACATGTAGTGCAACTGTCTAGGTGTATTCGATTCACCACTCTGCTGGTGCGAGTGTTGGGTCAAGGTGCATTCGCAGTGCGTACTTGAATCGAGGAGGCAGGAGTACTCACCGAGTGAATGAATATGTGAAAAATTAAAAATATTAATTAACATGACTGAGAGTATACACCTAACCTTTCCTGACCTCTCTGGTGTGAAACATGAGTTGTTCTATTTGGGAATTGCATCTATCTAGTGTCACGCTATAGTTGGTCGGGTGATGAATCGAATATTACCTGTAAGAAAAATATAGGGTTGCGTGGGTGGTATAGCTTGCTTGGTGATACATTGTACAATCGTGCTAAAAATGGCTGTCACCCATGTACTATTTGCTATTACTCGTTATGTCTTACTGAAAAGCAGACATTCCATTTTCTTCATATCATATCTATTTCGTAAATAAATTAAGTAGCAATGCGAACCATGCTATAGGTGGATACTAATTTGATTGATTGCTGGATTTTGCAATGGTGCCTAAAATGGTTAGAATTGATATTTGGAAAATATGCATGACCTATTATGGCTGAAGTGCGTTAAACATAACAATATAAGCATACAAGTATCTTCAGCACTTAACCAACTCTATCACAACACCGGGTACCTAATATAATCGTAGCTGGAATGGCACACCACACCATAGAAATGCTTAAATGTCACTTTGTTCAAGAGCCAGGTGCTCATGCAAAGGAAAGGACAGGACAGACTGTTCAGCATCGTCCGCCAGAATAATGATGACATCCAGAACGTCCGCCCACAACTGATGACGGCGATGATGATAATGTGTATACACTAATATAATAAAGTTGGATATACTCATTAGAGTGGGCGGGTGGTAGCGCAGTGGTAGAGCATTGGACTTCGGAGCCAAAGGTTCCAGGTTCAAATCCCGCCCTGGGGGAAAGGCATCAATGTTAGCGAAAGTTACCTTTCTGACGCGATATTGTAGTGGCAATGCAGTTATTATCCTTGGTCTTGTCAGTACCAGCCGATGCAACGCTTACTGCAACATTCAGCGCTACGGATGTTGCGGGTTTCCTCCTGCCATAAACTGACAAGCCGTGATATAAGTGAAAGAATCTAGAAAGCGGTTCTAAACTCCAATTCAAAATAAATAATAAATACTATTACTCATATGCAATAAATAGGGTAATTTCTTTCTCATATTAAATATGTCACAAAACCATCGAAGTAAATTGTGTGAAGTATCGATCGCTGATGCTGACGATGACGTACATAAAGTGCCCCAAACTCTACATCACATGTTTTGTATTCCGACAATAACATTCGGTATAAAGGTAAACACACCTAGAACAGGGCCGATTTATCGATATAATATCATTTTGGAGATTTAAAAGAATTATGTACATACATGTACAGTTGTTTAACGTAAATCCTTGAAGAGAAGTCTGCCTTAACCCTCTCCCTGCTGGATTAGGCCAAAGCACTGCTCATTAGGGCATCTCCGGTTGCCTTCAGCAGGGAGGGAGTTAAATAGAAGCCTGCCTTGATTAGAGGCTCTGAACGTCGCGAAATGAATAAAGGCCTGCCTTGAATAGAAGCGTGTCTTAAGTAGAGTCCTGCCTCGTTTATAGGCCTTCCATAAATAGAGGCCACGCGTACACTGTACCCACGCAGTATTAAAATATTTGTGACTACATCAGTTTAATATAATGTCATCAGTTTAATATAATGACATCAGTTTAATATAATGGCATCAGTTTAATGACATCAGTTTAATATAATGACATCAGTTTAATATAATGTCAGCTTAATATAATGACATCAGTTTAATATAATGACATCAGTTTAATGACATCAGTTTAATATAATTACATCAGTTAATATAATGACATCAGTTTAATATAATGACATCAGTTTAATGACATCAGTTTAATAACATCAGTTTAATATAATGACATCAGTTTAAGGTAATGACATGGTAACGACATCACTTTGCTCCATGCCTGTACATGGCGCGAACATATCAGTGTAAAGTGAACTTTTGTTTCATTTTTTATCTCCTTGATTTGTATTTTGTGTTCAGTACCGGGAGTTCTGGGATACCCACGCGAAATTTTGCCCATGGGATTAAATTCGGATTTAATATTAGAGTAGTCTCCAATGTGCATTCTCTTCCAATAATAACATCAGTTTTTGAGAACGTTCAAGGTTTACCAGTCCTACTGTTTAAGAAATTGTTGTTCTGGCACACAATGGCTAACGGATTTCTTTAGTTCTAATAATGTTGTTGTTTCAATTACAACAAGTGCAAACACTACTAGTATACGTTTTGTCTATTGTTCGCAACAGAAACACTAAATCCGTATATATAATGGATAGTTCCAAATTTAAGCCCTGGGCCAAATTTAGGATTAAAAGCTTGTCTTTCAAAAGTGACATTTTCCGAAATTAAGCCCAGGGCTTAAATACAGGAACTCCCGGTATGCAGTTGTTTGTGATTAACAGTATTGTGTTATAATATACGTGACACTATAATATAATATGTTCTTCTGCTGTGTTTTGAAAAGTAACACCAATAATTTATTATACTACATTGTAAATGATTCGTTGTTCCATGCTAGTTGAATGAATGAAATCAAAATAATAAAGTGATAATAAGATCGTTGTTTTCGTAATTGACACACTCATTGACCATCTTTGTACAACTTAAACATTTTTTAAGATTGAACTATGAATCTGATTTTGAATTATACATTCAATGTAAAGCTTGTTTGGGAAGCTGGTTCCTTAGATTCTATGCCCGTCCGGACACCGGTCTCCTTCTTCTGTGTTGACGTGAAGACCAGTCAAGAAGACGACTAAGTTGAGAATAGTTATTATTCTGGAGAGCACCGTATAGATTGAGCACGGGTCGTACCTCTCAGTCGTCTCCCTAGGTCCGGACGTCCTGTACCACCACTTTTTATGCCTTATATCCCTACTCTCACGTGTCCGTGATGTCATAACCTTCCTATTCGACCGAAAGTCCTATCCCTCCCCTTATACATTTACCTTCACTATACCTATGCTGTCAGCATCACAGACAACCTATACTCACTAGTTTAGTGTCCTAGTATCACTTTTCCAATCCTCTTATTTGGTGTTACCGTTTTTTTCAGGTATTCTAAGAAACCGCTTACGTTAACACATTCAAGCCCACTTACCTATTTCTGACAATATAGCAATACCATTAACCTATTTCTGAGATCCTGATACCGCTAACCAATTCTGAATACCTTTAAATTCCAGTAAATGATTTTCTTGCCTATGATACGATACCCTTCCCAAGCGAGAGTGTGCCCCACACTCAACTAGAATGTTTATCTCTCCCAATACCAAATTCCTGAGAAGTGCGGCCACATAATTTCGTGAACAACAGCATACAAGCATGAAATAGAAACTATGTTGATTATACTATAACAATAATCACAATGTATAACATTCCTCATTAAATACATGCAATCAATATACACTAATAGCATATTTATCACAACCTCGTTACCCTCGCAATTAATTAACTTTTTTTGTACAAAATAACAACGTATCTATCAATTATCCTATACTATATATAGCGTCAGTCAGGGCGGTGCCATTTCCTTAATCTAGCTCGTTCACCCAATTCCCTCCACCATGTGGAGTTTCGAAATCATATTGGATGAGATTTTGAGTGTCAGTGTCCAAAGCTGGATTTCTATTCAAAACGGGTGGAACTTCCCCTGAGATCGGAATATACGGAAATCTATATGGCACCAGGCATACGGGGCAACAATGCATGTTAATTAATGAGATATTAAACCCTTCACATTCAGGGATAGACCTTGACAACCCTAAACGTTTCATCTCATCCTCCCACAAACATGTCCTATCAACTGTGATACGGACTGTGAATGTTTGCCCAATTTCTTTTCACTCTAAATGAATCGTTCGCCGACACCAACTACAAAAAGAAATTGAAGGGTTTGTGGTCATTACAGACTCCTGAGCAATAGATTTAGGACACCATGAACAACAAAATAATAAAGGAAATGAAACATCAATAGACATGCAATTATCTAAGGAGAAAAGTTGTGATGTCCTATCAATCTTTTTCTTCAACCATAATACATTAGGATGATTACTCATTGAAGAACAACTAGCATATACATTTTCAAGATCATCTTCCGAAATAACCGACAAACCTTCAACGATTTGAATGACATTACGAATATCCTGAGCAATTTGTAGGTGCATGAACGAAATATCCCTCATAAGGAGGTACGAACTTGGCGTTAGACACAATATTGCCCCTATACGTGGCAAGTCGGAGAAGCCATAAAAATCCCCATAGCAAAGTAAAACTTCCGGGTCGACATGCATCAAAGCAGATTTTAATAGTTGGTCTAAAGAATTATAGTAAGTCTAATTAATGACAAAATTAGAGAGGATAGATTTGGAGTATAAGGTGTGAACAAAATTGGAACTCTGAGCTACCTTATTTGAAAACCTTTGTCCATTTTTGAAAAGGTAGTCCACGCACGAAAATAGATTTCGTAATTATATCCCATACGGGGAGAGATAACAATATAGGTAATTACCATATGGAACTCAGAATCAGCTGGGGGTAACATCATGTATATGTTGAATTATAGAATGTGTATATATTATCAGATAACGGCGCGTGCATAGTAAGACTATGATTGAATATGAATAATTTATACTCAAAAAGGCAAAATAATATAATTTAAGTATACAAATCGTGCAATAACCCAACGCTTTCCTAACTGTGCCACAATAAATGGACAACAGGACAACAGTAGAATCTACGCGTGAACATGCAATATTAAGAACAAGAAAACGCTATAAAACAGAAGCCAAACAGAAGGCTGTATTATGTGTTCACGAATGCGCATTGAAGAAAATATCAGGCTAAGTTACTTTCCTTAGTCGAACATGAGAGTAAGTTGTCATTCGTGTCGAGATTTATCAAACACGATAGACATTTTACTTTTGGTCACAAATGACAAAATACTTAGTAAACTTTCGTCATACACGGAACGAACTTGGCATTGATGACAGTTTATGACTCATTGATGACTCATGCACATTATTATTATTATTATTATTATTATTATTATTATTCATTCATTCATGGCCACTCACGTACATACTTGTATTGTATTGGCACTGGTACGTGTATAGTATCTAATTCCAAAAATGTGTGCTGGATAATTACCAATCCTTCAATAGGAACAATGTCTATTTATTTACAATGTACATTAGAAACATAAGCCCTTCAAAATACGTTCAGGTTGATAAAATCATAATCCACTAAATAGAAAGATATATATGATACATATTCTTATGTGACTAAATTATCGTATGGACGAGATACAAACCAAGGCACTCTTGTACGAAACGGAATAACTTTGAGGTAACCTTCAAACAGCAAGTGTAGTCTACGGTTAAGGTGTGAGTTTCGGTTACCTTAGGGTTATGCTATTTCGTACAGGAGAGCTTAATGCCTTACCTGAAGACGAATAGACCAAGTCATGTAAAGCATATTTTACAAAGTACTGTATTTAGTTGAAAGTAATATGAGGCAGCTATATCGGGGGTTAAACGCACGCACACACACACACACACACACACACACACACACACACACACACACACACACACACATATATATATATATATATATAT
>JAUTBT010000749.1:0-10000 GCA_032361225.1 Lepetodrilus schrolli | reverse complement strand
TATTAAGAGCAACATTTCTACTATTTACTGTGTTCTTTATTGCAATGTCTTGCTTTTTTTAGTGAATCTTGGTTATCTGATCTGTGTTATTTTACGTGTCACTGTTTATGTTTAGGATGATGATGTAAGTATCGTGTTGGATGTGTTTGACGATGGGTACAGGTTCAAATCTCATTTCTTCTATTTTTCTCCTTATTTCAATATACCTTCCTCCACAATATGCAGTCACACCAAGGAAAAAATATGATAAAATTCATTTTTCAAATTCAACTTAAATAATGAATGTACCCTTGTATGTGTTTCCTTGAAATGGCTTGAGAACAGAAATTAATCAAATAATGTTAAACATATTCATATTTAGCCAGTTTAACTTATATCTTAACCCGGTGATGTTTTGATTGCTATGCACTGTAACTATTGCCATGGTAACTAGGATCTTTCTTTTTGGCAATGTAAATAATTCATGTGTTTATTTAAAGATAGATTCTTGGAATCAATGTTCATGAAAAGTTAATAGTAACGATCAACTTCATAATTACTTTACCCATATATATATATATATATATATATATACTATATATCCTTCACTTTATATATACTATAGGATATGGTTATTCCCCTAATGGGTAATAGAGTGTTATCTATTCATCATAGCTGAAAGTGAAAATTCATTCATTCAGCATACAGTCGACCCCCGTTTATTTGGACGTCGGATATCTGGTTCCCTTGCTATCTGCATGGTTTTTACTGGGAACCAATATTGTCCTATATAAAATGACTCAGATAACCGGAAATTCGGTTTCCCTTTACGGTTGGACATTTCCGGGAACCAAATAGACAAATTAGTATAATTTATGTTCAGATATCCGGATCTCAATCTGTACATATTTGTGAAGAAGTATCCTTCATGTTACATGTTAATATTAATGTAATAGGTATGAATATTGAATGCCAATGGCCTATGCCCTTAGTTATCTACTTGTTCCGACTGAGTCACGCTCTCTGAAAATCTTTAATATAAGCATAATGAAATACAATGTTCTGATGTCTAGTGATGAAAAAGATGAACACTTTTCGAACCCGTTATCCAGTGGGGTTTGGGCGGCATGCTCCCAAAAATTTTGAAATGTAGGCATAACAAAGTATAATATTTCCTGATATCTATAGCAAAAAAAATCCCCAACAAAATAATGAATATGTAACACTAATATGTAACTCATACCTTTATAAGAAATTAGAGCAGCATGTCGCAAGTGAGGGTAATGGGCATGTGACATGCAATAGGATTCTCGTAAGGAATTATACTGATAAAGTTCTCAATTTGTGTTTCTAACACTTTGGTGGTTCATTTATATGATCCAACTATATCGAACAATATTATGCACAAATTAACAAAAATAATCAAATAATGGGTGTAGGAAAATCCGTTTACAATCAGTGATAAATGAAGAATAGTGTGGCAACTCTTGCTATTTTCAGACATCCAGAAATTCAGTTACCCGCACGATTTTATCTGGAACGCAACAGTACGGATAAACGGTGGTCGACTGTATTCTCAAAGTCGCATAATGTACTACATAATAAGGTAGTATTATTGTAGCCGTAAACACGCAATCACTCCCTGGTAGCTGCTGCATCTAAGATGTGAATGCTTTGAATCCTGTCTTAGAGTGAGTGAATTAGTTGTTTTACGTCACAGTGGAAATCATTCACCCATATGCCTAGATGACAAATCTTTCTTAGAATGTACGTAGACACTGGGAACAACGTCGTCATATAGCTGCTGGATGTCTTTTCAGCCTTTGACACTGTGGATCATAATAAAGTTCTAGATCGTCTGCACAGACTGTGGACTCGCAGACAAATGGAAACACATGGTTTCATTCATACTGGTCTGATTGGATTGTGATATTAAATCAGAAGAGTACTTCCTCTTGTGCGGAGTACCATGGGGTTGTGTCCTTGGACCGGAAATGTTCACTTGGAGAATTTATTATATTTAATGAGCTCTGTTGATGTGTCTTATGAAACACATGCAGATAACACACAGCTCGTTGATATTATGCCTAATGCAGGGTTGAAAAGTGATTTCAGAAAATTCAACCCCCGAGATTACAAAACGAAGCTATAATCATTGGCCCTACACTACATTTGCTGAATACAAATATTAAATATATCGTTTGACTAGTACTATGTGCGACTCTGTAATACACTCGTAATCTGTACAACCAACCAACCTCTGCGTTGTGCTAGATGAATGTTAAACTTTGAATATAGGCCAACATGTGGGTGAAATAACAAAGAACTGTTTCTTCCATATACGAAGCATTGGGAAAAAATATCATCTACTGACAGATGTTAAACGCTGTGTGAGTGTTGCCATAGGTATTTAGTTCTTTCCCACAACTTGATTACTTGATTATATCCCAGAAACAATTCAACGTTGCTACAACGTCACTTTTTGGTCATGATGACGTTGCAAAGTGACGTTGCTGCAACGTAATTGTGTAGACTCCATTTTACGTTTCTACAACGTAGTGAAGTGACGTTGCCACAGCGTTACCACAACATCACGTTTTGGTCACAATGTCGTTGGGAAGTGAAACATAGAAAGGCACTGTAGTAGACTTAATTTTAAGATAAAACATAGATCGTACATACCGGGATAAAATTTGAATAGCGGATACCGGTATATTACATTCATCTAACAGAATAATGTCCAAGCTGGGAATAAATTTAGAATCGATGCTAAATAAGTGCATTTAGAACCAGATAAAAAGTGCTGTAAAATCTATTAAATTACTTTACTGTAATATCTATGATACTAAATCTCTAAAACATAACTAAAGTCGGATAATTACACAACATCATCTTATACATTTGTCTCCGGCTACACAATGTTGTAATGATGAAAAGCATGTGCAATGTCATCCCGCGCATACCTCCCGGTGATTTATTTCCATGTTTTTCAAAACGGTGCATACTGTACCTCTCATTTTAATAACATGAAACTGCATGGTAAATTAGTATCATATTTTTATAAAACGATGTCATATGGTTTAATTTAAGATCAGTCACTAAATTATGTTATTTAGATTTTTTTTTATTAGTAATAATAATATACGGACGTTAAATTAAATATGGACATATTTTTGGTTTAAACCATGTCAGTCATCTTAATAGAAATAAAATAATAATATTGCACCTTTTAGTTTTGAAAATTAATGAGAGGTACGATGCGTGGGTATGGTGAAAATATCGTGTTCTCAATATTGTTAAAGTGCAGAGCAGCCATTTGCTCCGTATCAGCTAGCAGAGTGCAGTCAAGGAGGTTAGTTGTGTGTGCTGCACCGAGTGATGCTATAATGACATGTGGAAACTGATGTATATTTGTAAAGCTATTGTGTTGGTTCTTGTATTTGTTAGGTTATAAGCCTTGTCAGCTGTTAAGTTTATGAACTTGGGCCTCTCAAAGTATGCTAAGCTTTTACAAATGTTCGCGAGATCGACGGATCTTGTGACGTCATCCGTCAAGACTACGGATCGTGTGCTTAAATTTCTGTTTGATTCAGAGATTAATCATGTTGTTCAGCATGGTCCACATCTGATAGATCGCGATACAACGTAAGGTGTGTAACTAAAACAACAGCCTCGTTCTACATATTTTAGCCTCTAGACTATAGAGGCCTCTAAGAAATGGTGTTATGTGATCGAAAATAGGACAATTCTGTCAGAAAGATCGATTACTCACTGCAAACTCTGAAATGATGCCTTCTAAGCTTTCCACTCTATCTTCATGTGATGTTTCCGTGTCTAGTATACCACATATATACGTAACGAACACTTCGCCGTCCACATCGGGGTTCAATGCTACAAGTTTGCTTGACAGCCATTCCTCATATGGACTTACGGAGGCTGCCATTTTGGAAGAGGTAAAATTAGGAATTGGATCTGAATATGCTGTTCATCAATATTATGCAAATATATCACAGTTCAGTCAAATACATCATTTATGGTGTGAGCCGAGTAATACCAAATGGAAATTATTTCATCGTATTTTAAATTGATGCACCTTATCTGCAAATGTATTGGGTTATGTATTGTTCGATTTTTTTTTCATTTTCGAATCACATAGTCTGGAATTCCAAAGAAATCGTTGCAGGTTGAGAGGTTAAGGTCTCGGTTATGGAATATGATGAGTTTCCACGATAAATATTGATGTAAACTACAAACGTAATGTCATTTATAGTCTCTATTGTACATATAGTTAAAGCTTTGTGTATACACATTATACACAAGTTTCGTTAAATTGTCACTTTACATGCGCATGCATATTTGTATGTTGAAACATCGTCGCGTATGGGTGAACGATTCCCTCTGCGACGTTAAGCACCAAATTAACTATGTTGAAACATTTTTTTAACACTTCAATGTTAGGAGTACCAAACTCATAGAAGCGTTCATATAATCTATGGGCATTACTATTTTCAAAACAAAGTTTTGTCATAATAATGACTAAAAAATTATAATAATTTTTTTTTTTTTATCATATGTATATTTATTATGTACACAGTGATACAGATTGTGATATGCTATTTTCAGACGAGTAGGGTCATTAGAAAGCTAATTACCAGCTGATTTGTATTCAGCATATATTTTATTCAATATGTAGTTTGATGATGATTTTTTTTTTTTATGAATAACTTGCAAAAATCCTTAATTTTTTTTTTTTTGCTAGCTATAGGTAATCATGGTAATACAAAGTAACAAATTGTATTCATCTTTTGCTCTTCATTTAATAAATTATTTATTTTAAAAAGTTGCTCAACCATTTGTTTTTATGTACCTCCAAAGATGGAAGTATGCCAGGCTTGGACACCAAATAGATATTTTAAATTGATCAACTCTATATATTGGGGATTCCATGTTCATGTTTTGTAATTATGAAATTATTAAAGCAAAAATGGTTTCCACATAATCACCACCTGGTCATTACTTAAAGGCATACAATCATGGGTTTGTTTACATAATTTATGGTCAAGCATATTTTTACATGAAAGTATGTACATTTGATGTGTCTACTCAAGTATTTATGGTAACCAGCTACATTTTCTGCATATCTCACTGGTTTTCAATAGTTTCATATTGTATTATTTTTATAGATTTATTGGTACCAGTAGTCGTGAACGGTCATTTTGACCATGTTCATTTATTAGATTATTCGTCTTTTACCAGAAATGTAAACTGCAATGGAATTTTACCTATCCTCCAGTGGTGAAAAGATATAATAATAATAATATGAACATATATATTGCGCCAAACTAAGCAACTATCAAACTAAGCAACTTGCCTAAGGTGACACCACAAGTATTTCAGCCTGTGATTCAGTGTGGGGCAGGAATGAATCCTAGATATTATCAGGTTCTTGGTCACCCATCCACAAACCAGCCGAGCTAGAACGTGCTTCACTTTAACCTGAGCTGAAGGTACAAAAGCAATTATTTGTATGCTAAGTTACCTGAGCTGAAGGTACAAAAGCAATTATTTGTATGCTAAGTGCATGTACTTTTAACTTCAATTCGGTAAAGAACGACAAATTAATCTGTGATTGTATGCCTTTAAAATATTTGTTTACTGTAGAACTGTTTTCTCTAATAATATAATATGAATATTGTCTACTTACTTACACATTCAAGCTGTCTTGTTTTCAGTTCATCATGTTCATGAGACTGCATTAATATTGAAATGTTTTGCCTTTCACTTCCAGAGAGAATCGTAATTCCCTGCTAAAGAATTCAATGAGCCATATTGCTAAAGTAATTAAAGATGTTCTGCACTTACGGCTTGCCAAAACTCTATAGTAGCTTAGCCACGATGAACAGCAGAGTTTTGACCTCGCTAAACGGTAAGCTTCATCATGGAAGGATGCTCGCAACTTCTTCCGATGCCTCGTTGTTCCCAGACCACGTGGTCTACGTATCGAAGTCAAGATCCATCTACGAGAACCTAGCTCTGGAAGAATGGCTGTACGAGAACGGTGATTTAGAAAACAAAAGTTATCTGCTTATGTGGAGAAACAAGCCCGCAGTTGTGATTGGACGGCATCAGAACACGTGGAAGGAGTGTGACGTGAGCAGAGTGTTGAAACGAGGCCTGGATCTCGCTCGTAGGAGAAGTGGTGGTGGCGCCGTTTTCCATGACGAAGGAAATCTCAACATCAGCTTCATCAAATCCCGACCGAGGTACAACAGAAGAGAGAACCTAGAACTAGTTGTCCAAGCGATAGTTTCCCAGTGGGATGTCGATCTGACAATTAACAAGAGGGAGGACATCATCCTAGATGGCATGTTCAAAGTACGTATATCATGAAAATAATCGCGTATGTTACCTTTGTTACACGATAATGACAGGATGCACTGTCTGTACCATGGGAATACAGATATCATCCTTGGTCTGTCAGGACACCATGCAGCCAGTGCTCACAGGTTTACTGAAACATTTAGTGCTACGGATGTTGTGGGTTTCCTCCTGCTCTAAACTGACAAGCCGTGATACAAGTGGAAGAATCTTGAAAGCGGCTCTAAACCCCATTCAGTAAATATTTTTTTTACAAAAATCATGTACAGGTGAAACCTGCTGCAACAAAAAACACGAATTCAGTCAAATCATGAGAGAAAAAAAAAGATTCATATTTGCTGTATTACAGACATTGTTCATCAGAAAATGTGAATAATTATTTTGGCAATAGACGTAACATATCCATCTGTGAAATGCTAATCCATAACATATATTGAACCTTGTAACATCCTAGCTATTTGTATACTCCCCAGGAAATTGAGAGTGAAAGTGGTTGCACATTAATCCACTGACTGGGGCAATAACTAATGTACTTTGCTTATGAGCAAGTCAAATTTACAACTAATATTATTATTATTACTATTATTATTATTATAATATTATTTATTATAATTATTTTTAAATTAGGGTTTAGAACTGCTTTCAAGATTCTTTCACTTACATCACGGCTTGTTGGCTTAGTGCTGGAGGAAACCTGCAACAAACCACGTTGTAGTAAACCGAACTGCAAGCACTGGCAGGTACTAAGGGACCATGGATGACAACTACATCAATACGGTACAGACAGTTTAACTTACTATCATAATCGCATCGGAACGGTAACTTCCGCAAATATTGATGCATGGCCGTTTTAAATATTTAAATATTCTTTTAAAATTATTATTGAGATGCCTGCTGGATTATTCACAATCTCTTCTCATTCAGGTATGCATATCTGGTAGTATGGCAGAAATATTGTATAGATAATATTACAGGAATGGCAACAAACAGTTGTGATTTCTGTGGAAAATAAGCCCCAAGCCACGTCCATGCCAAATAAATCGACCTCTGGACAAATAAATCAGTGGATTTACGCGGATCTGCGGAAAATTGCCACGCCTGATATTAAGACCATTATATTCATGAAATTTGACAGTTAACTTGCACCTATCTCTTTTCTGAAGGTATCTGGTACAGCTGCTAAACTGGGAGGACATCGCACCTACCATCACTTCACGCTGGTGTGGAACGTAGATGTGGACATGTTGAACTCCATACTCTGCTCTCCAATGGTTTGTACGGTTGAATTATATCTAATCGTGTGATAAATACTTTAAAAACAAAAATGTTTTGTAAACTTATTATCACACTGTAATGCCGCCCCCACGCTTCAAACCATCAGTGTATGTCTGCAATTTACCTACCGTTTATCGGTATCTATTTTTATATATTATGTAAACGTTGCAGTATTCAGCATTGTTGACCATACTTTGTTAATATAAATTAATATAAACATGTCTTCATGTAAACCCCTCCTCCTATTGTTTATACATTCTATTTGTACCTCGCATGCTATATTGTTAACAGCCCGAGTTAAATGAAAGTTCTGTTCTGTTCTATTTTGGGATCAATGATAAATTTGTGATCTGTTCTAATAAATTTAACATAATCTGATAATATAAAATAAAAAAAATACAAGGAAAGTACATTTTGGGGGGAAATAATACAAACAAAAATCCAATTTGACACCCCTAGATGTATGAATTAGGAAATAATATAAAAAATTGCCCATGTCTGTGGAGATAGTGTGTAGTCTTCGAAGTGTATTACACAGTAAGATGAACAATGGTCATGATGTGGTGTGGACAGTGATGATGACGTCATTGTACTCATGTAAACTTGACTTTTCTACGAGGAAGAGAAGCGATGTTGACTTGTTTTAATGCGTTTATCTTCATTCAAGTTCTTTATGATCAATATAAACAATAAATCACTCAGGATTACAAATTATCTTTCCCTCATGAAATTAATGTTGCAAGTCACTCGCTAAAGCTCGTAATAATCTCACGAGGGAACGATAATCTGTAATCCCGAGTAACGAGTGGGTTATTGTATCTATTAATTGCATGTCCTTTCTGAGCCATTGTAGATTGTCTTTGAAACACAGGTGCACATACTGCAATACTAAATACTGGGTGTTGCTGATTTCCTCCTACTGTAAAAAAGTGAATCCAACATACTGATTGGTCAACGTGTTCCCAAAACATTGCATCATACTTTGATGAATGACATTTTTTCAGGTCACTCCCACAAAAGATCTACTTTTGAAATGACAAACTAGTACTAAAAAAAAAAATCAAGGTAACTGCACACCGCAAACAGGACACGAATCTCGTCAATAACTGTGACGTAGCTCTACTGTGATGCAAATAATGTTGTAGCTTCCTCGATGATGCGACGACATCATGGCACAAATGACATAACTGCTTCTGAGCTCATTTCAATAGAATTATTATATTTTTCACAAATGTATTGAAGATTCTTTTTATAATGACCGACTGCCATGTATTTTACATTCATTGAAGTATCAGTAGTTATAGTGAATCTGAACTACTCACATTACTAGAAGTATTGTATTCATACTTAAAATGAATACAAAATATATTTACCCACTCCCTCTTGATTGACAAGTGACTGGTAATGATGCATCACCTCACATTTGTTGAAAATATTAATGCTCAGCTTTACAAAACATTAAGTACAATTGATCCACCTTGTTAGACCCCTAGATCCATTAAATCTCCACCAATTTGTTAGATTATTTTTAAGGATTGACTGCAATATTTTTTACATTCATTGAGGTATGAACAGAAAAACCGATGTGCAAACTTTTGTATGAACCACTTCACAGATTCAACCAGTTTGCAAATTTGTTTTTCTGTTCATACCTCGATGAACGTAAAAAATATTGCAGTCAATCCTTACTTAACCTTTCACCTACTGCAGCTGTTTTGATGTACAGCTGCCTAGAGGCCTAACAGCTGATATTGTTTTCAGGCAAACTACTGCTGCTCGGACGTCATTTCACTTTTATTTCGGCAAAGTGACGTTGCGCTATGAAAACCAATGCCATTATATTAATATTGCCTACATAAACCTATACATGCATTTGTAAACACTTTCAGTTACCTGGCATGCAAAAAATCCTATGTTGATATACAGTGTTGAATAAATAAGTGGTTTCCTGTAGTTTCGAAAGCTTGCAATGTGGAAATAAAGGCGATGGACAAACTAAATAGGTCATTATCGTGTAGAACCGTGCCAGTCTTGTAGCCTGTATGGTTGTACTCGTATGGTCGTGGCTATAGACCAGGGAAAACGGTCTGTGCAAAAGAGGTGTAAGTGCATGTATTTGGATCCGTCATTTGCTAATAATTTGCTAGCAGAATACTCTTGAAAGTGACCCATTTTAATATACGTGGGGCAGGTGGTAGAACGTTGGACATTGGAGCCAAAGGTTCCATGTTCAAATCCGCCCCGGGGACCCGGCATCAATGTTCACGATAGTTACCTTCTGGCGTGATATGGATAGGATGCGCCGTCTGTAGAGTGGCAATGCAGTTATCATCCTTGGTCTTGTCAGTACCAGCCGATGCTCGCAGGT
>JAUTBT010000748.1:0-11056 GCA_032361225.1 Lepetodrilus schrolli | reverse complement strand
GGTAAGACCATTTACCATCAGACGAGAATGTTATTCCCAGATGTTTATGAGTAGAAACATTTTTAATAATTTGATCATTGAATGTTAGTTCAATGTTGTCAATATTCTTCCTTAATGAAAACTGTAATGCTTCTGTCTTTTTTGGATTAAATGAAACCAACCATTTATTTGCCCATATTTTAATATGTTCTAAGTTCAGGGATGCACGCATGATCTGTCTGTTCGGCTTCTCATCCTACAATGAACAACTCGATTGTATAAAATATTGAATAGAACCCAGGAGAACACCAATTCACTCACATACGTGAATTTCAATATACTGCATCGTACTCTTGTATTCGTAGTGTACAAGAAGATATACTAAACGTATCCAACGCGATAGCGTGTGTCTTAACGTTAACAACAGAGGAATTGTCAGGTTTCCAGATGTCAAATTACTACGCTTACTGATTGATTTCTTTGCTCTGATTTCATAGCTCTGACTCGCTCTTGTATCTGACATTTAAACCAACATCCGCATTGAAGTACACTAACACTATTGCCTTCTTATACCGTTCTATACTGATTATTTCTCCAGCGCATTTGATTTGTCATTTGATAATTTGCTATTTTAATTAGGTACTCTAATGATTATGGTGAAATTGTTTGTTGTTGTTTGTTATTATCAGTTCTAGGTTGATAAGCAGTCACGGTATGCTTCAACTCAAATTGAGTTTTGTTTCTAAATTCTACTCAGTGAGTAAGAGGGGAGGGGAGAGAGAGAGAGAGAGAGAGAGGGAGAGAGAGAGAGAGAGAGGGAGAGAGAGAGAGGGAGAGAGCGATAGAGAGAGAGCGAGAGCCAATAATGAGGAGATATGTAAAGAGTTGATGATACGAGATATAGATAGAAAGAAAGAAAGGACATTAGCTATCATTATTTGAGAGAACGAACGTGATTTACTTGATATACCAAAGGATAACTAATGACTATAATAATTGACACACTAATGTCGGTTCGATTCAATAATGTGATTTTCAAAGCAGGTACACATCGTATCGTCGTCGTGGTTCTGCCATTGACCACATTATAGAACAATTACCGAGCTTCAATGATCACATGCTGATAACTTCGCCTGGTCTCCTGTCAATACGATGACATCGCGCTGCCATCGAGTCATCGCTTATAGCCGTCCGCAAACGACAACATTTCGATTATCTCGTTATAAATGACAGCCAGGGGTAGTTATTAACCACTTTTAATAATTGCAGCAGAAAAGTCGGCAGCTGCTGGATGAAATGAGTGGCCTTCCTTGTCTGATCTGTTGACAGTTTTAAAGTTGAACGTACTGTGTACGGTATACAAGATGTTGAGGTCAGATTATGTGATTAAACGTGTTTGCAAGCTGAACTATTTCATAATAATTATATGATTATAGTATATACTAATATTATCTGATTTTCTTTTGATATCGTCAATATCCTGCATTTTGGATGATCACTGTATTATGAGATGCGTTTTCGACCATAAATGCATAGATAGTGCATATTCAAAATGTAAGATATTGACGATATCTAAAGACGAGAGGGTTATCAATGTAAATCTGTTCAACTAGCTCCAAGTCGATAGAGATGAGGTTATATGAGAACACGACGGATGTTCG
This sequence comes from Lepetodrilus schrolli, assembly GCA_032361225.1. Classification (NCBI taxonomy): domain Eukaryota; kingdom Metazoa; phylum Mollusca; class Gastropoda; order Lepetellida; family Lepetodrilidae; genus Lepetodrilus; species Lepetodrilus schrolli. The sequence goes on along the minus strand of JAUTBT010000748.1, from coordinate 9,416 downwards.
CGTCTGTGATGTGACATTTACATAAGCTTGTCAACATAATATACTCAACAAAATTAATTAAGGGCTGGCAGGAAATATTGTGGGGAAGCTTTCTACCAAATTTGGAACTCACTTTTGGGAGCCTGGTGCAATTGTTCTTCATATATGATTCTGAAACTTCTTGAAGAATACCTGGATCCTGTAGCAGTTTGGAAATTCTTCGTTGTTAAAATTATGTGAAGCTAAATTTATATATCAACAAAGGCTCCTGGCCCTTAAGTAGTTTTTCTGAGTATAGTATAACGGGTATACGAACGTTACGCTATTCTACCCCAATGCTAGTCTGTGTCACACCTTGTTCTCAGGGTGCGGGTGGTAGCGCAGTGATAGAACGTTGGACTTTGGAGCCAAAGGCTCCAGCTCCAGGTTCAAATCCCGCCCCTGATATATTTGATATTCCAGGACACGAGGGTGAGATTATATTTATCAACAAATATCATTAAAGAAAAATGCCACATCATAAAGATTTTACTGTGAAGTCAAATATTTATGCTGCTGTGCATTTGCTACGACATCACAATTGTAGCGATGACATCACAATGGTTGAACAATCAAATACTTGGGTCAAGCGATATCTACAGCATGACATCACAATGGTAGGACAATCAAATAAACAATCAAATAAACCAAGAATTGGGTCAAACGATATCTTCTGCTGTAGATATCGCGTGTTATTTTAAAGCGATATCTACTGCGACAATACAGTATTGGGTGATAGGATGCGATGTCTTAGAGTTGCAATGCAGTTTTCATCCTTGGTCTTGTCAGTACCAGTCGGTGCTAGCAGGTTTACTGCAACATTCAGCGCTACGGATGTTGCGGGTTTCCTCCTGCCCTAATCTGACAAGGCGTGATATAAGTGAAAGAATCGTGAAAGCGACTCTAAAAACCCCAACTGAAAAACACCCAAAAAAAACTTGTTCTCACCTGTCTGTCTATCTGTCTGTCTCTCTGTTTGTCTGTCTGTCTGTCTGTCTGTCTGTCTCTCTCTCCCTCTCTCTATATATTTATCTCTCTCTCTCTTCCTCTCTAGCTAAATCAAATGTGCTGTCTAGTCATGTCTCATTTCATTAAAGCATTGCATTAAAACATTCCATATTGCCAATTAAGCCGTAAAATGTATAAGCAATATCGCAGTCTGTACATCTTGTTTTCGTCAATAGAATGAAGCCGACTGCTTACGAAGATCCCATGGGTTGTGCAGTTCACAAGTGTTGTCGATTATTTCTGATCACCGTACTCTTGTAATACGTTCAAAGAAGAAACAGTGAGAGAATGTCAATTTCATTGTTGCGTGATCAATTTTCTGATCCAATGATTTACTAGATGTGTTTGGCGATCACGTGCGTTCAATGGTTTGGAAGTTTCTAACGTCAAGATGATTATGACGTAGATTAGGTTCATGTCTAGTGGCATTTGATCGCTGGAAATAGCGCAGGGCATCCAACAGGGAACCAGTCTGGCTACCGTAAAGGTCATCTGAGATTGCGTTTAGCTCACACAGATGTCAAAGTTAATTGCGGATGTCTTGTCAACTGATGACGGATTAAATACCAGGATTAGTGTAATAGGATGTCTGATGACAATAGCTATATTGTTTGTATAACATCTAGCATATAAACAAAAATAGTGCTACCAATACCTTTACTTCCATGATTAAATGTTCATTAGAATACAATGACAATGTTATGTCAGATTCAGATTTATCCAATATAATTATTATCCAAGATGAAGTATAACTACGTAATCGTAGACTATCCATAATTTCGGAGGGTGAAAGTAAATATTTTAACTATAAATTGTATTGATTGGTATTATATTTATATGAAAGGAGCCGCTGAAGTTCTTTACCCTCTTGATCTGCTTATTTGATCTATGGTGATATTTTGAATAGGGGTATTTGGGTGAGAACAAGGTGTGACACAAACTAACGTAATCGCATCACATGTCCGTAACTCGAATTCGAATGCTGCCCAGAGAAAACGGTTTCTTATGTGGATGAACCTGGAATTTTGACACGTTAGTTTAACGTTTGTATGTGTTCTTACAGTCGTCTCCCTTTGTTCAATGCATACTGCAATTTATCACATAAAATAGGAGTTTGGGAGTTCAACAAACCCATGCTATAAATATAAATATGTTCACTAGTGCAATAACATAGTAACATAGAGTTTGGGAGTTCAACAAACCCATGCTATAAATATAAATATTTTCACTAGTGCAATAACATAGTAAATTTTTATAATTGTATTCATACGCGATATCAAAGTCTTTTGGGGACCTCTTTTTGGAGCTTCTTCGTGGGACTTAATTGGTCGAATATAAAGTTAAAATATTTAAACGCAGTAAGTAATACTTACACACTTACTTGGAACTATCTTTTGTCCGCGTGCTTTAACCCAGTTCCCAAGAATCGTTGGCAAAAATTATATGATGCTCGGCAGAGCCTCGCATATATCAATTTTGCCAACTCATTTAATAAATTCAGTAATATACGACCACGCATATGAGATCCTCTATTTACATTATAGTCGTACTTATTGCTGTGAAACAAGGTTGTATACATTTATTAAGCATATGCATTATCGGATGATACGCCCAACGACCATTTCAACCCAGCACCGTAGCTTCTTAGATGAAAACAATAAAGTATCAGGTATTCGTGAATACCGGAAATAATCAGCTTAATTAACATTTTGCAATACACTATCTCGTATAAGACTCCAGGGAAAGTCGTGTAGACTTCTGCACTGAGTAGCTATGTGGAATGTGCTTCTGATCCTGTGTTATACGTGCTAATAAATCGTCTGATCCATACAGCGAGATATAGCGCTGGTCAATGAACACCTTGTAGAGAGTCCATTCACTCAAAGTAATGAGAAATCTATCGGGACCATTGCCCATCCGGGTATAGAGACAATATCCGAGCTAATCCTGAAATCAGATTCCGGAAATTAATCCTTCTATCTGAAATAGACACTTTTCTGGAATTTGTTTGTAGTGACATTTACACATTGCTCATCAGAAAGCCCTTGAAGCAGTTAGTATGTATAACTTATTTAGCCTTCTATTAGCTACAGGCAACTGTAAATGACATATATAACGCTGTTATTGTGGTTTGTCTCGTAGGGTAAGGGTGAAGGAGTACAGCGGTTGTGTGTTCAGTAGTATGTCTGCATAAGATATAGGCATCAAGTACTAGGGGGTGGTTTGGTTCACTTTCAGGTCTGTGCACACTCATTCTGAATAGTCTTGTCAATAACGTGCCATTGCGTCCATTTTTCTCCAGCCCTGGCCGGTGTTACAGAATTAGGAATGGGGAATAGACAGATTATTAGCCAATCCTCCAACGTAAAGACGTCATCTTTCGCTTCATTGCCTACTGATGAAGCCCAGCTACATATTTTAAGGTACAGTATAATGTTATAAGTGGTACGATCATCTGATCATAGGTCAAATGTCACCAACGGGGTTATTATACATTCATATTGAACTATATTTCCAAAGTCATTGTGTAGTTTAGTACTAGTTATTCTTGTTCTGGTTATTTTAGTTATTCTTGTTCTGGTTATTTTAGTTATTCTTGTTCTGGTTATTTGACATGGTCATTGACAGCTTCGTATGCAGGAATGAAAATTAAATCCGTAAAATAAAAATAAAATAATAATAAAATAATAATATGTGGAATACAGGACAGACGAGCAATCATCGCCATGTTAGAGAGAGAACCGGGAAGAGTGTTTACATTCGAAGATTACCGACTTCCCGTGGGGGAAATGTGCATGTTTGTTCCTTCTGAATGTGAGATAACGTTGTTTGTCTAGCGTCGGACGCCGAATATTACCAAGCCGAACTGGACACATTAATATTGGAACAACGATTGTCCATAGTGAAGGTGTTCGTAATAATTGTATAAGCTTGTTTATGATGGTTCATACTGTCATATACCTACACCACCTAGTGTCACATACTTAAACTTACACCATGCAGTGTCACATACTTATACTTAAACCACACAGTGTCACATACTAATACTTAAACCATGCAGTGTCACATACGTATACTTACAACACACAGTGTCAATACGTATACTTACAACGCATAGTGTCAAATACGTATACTTACAACGCAAAGTGTCAATACTTATACTTAAACCATACACTGTCACATAATTATACGTACACAACACAGTGTCACATACTTATACTTAACCATGCAGTGCCACATACTAATACTTACAACACACAGTGTCACAAACCATGTAGTGTCACATACCTATACGTACAACGCAGTGTCACATAGTTATACTTCCACCACACAGTGTCACATATTTATCCTTCCACCACACAGTGTCACATACCTATACTAACACCACATAGTCACTTATTCTCACATCACAGTGTCACATACGATTACTTAAAACACGTATTGTCACATACTGATACATACTGTAAGCTGATACAGGATAGTGTCACATGCTAACAATTATTGATACATGTGGTGTCATATATTGACAAACTGAGAAAATAATGTCAATGTTTACATACTCACTATGTCACTGAATATCACATATTGACATACTGATATGATATGTGCTGTCAATACTTCCATACAGTGTAATATATGGACATATGTATATTAATAAGACATGGGAATCGTTTCACGAAGCTCGCATATCTCGGTTTCCTAACGATTTGTGTCCGTTTCACAGAACTCTCGTAACGTTATGGAACCGAGAAACGACCATTGCGGTATCGTTACCACTACCATACGTCCTCCTCTTATGTTACCATAACTTAACGAAAACTTCATGAAACGAGACCATGGTCTATAGTGTCTATTGTCTATTGTCTTATATGTAAGAGTAACCCTACATTTTAGGTGACTGTGTTATGTTTCGTGGACATGGCATACTCTTATTCTGAGGTTGCATCTGTTTTTTAGTCAAGAGAAATCATAATGATACTTACATTTTATGAATAAATACTTGTTCTTTAATGGTCTAGGATACTAGTACTTGTCTCAGAATGGTTGGTTCGTTTTTTTTGTTTGTTTTTGTTTGTTTTGTTTTTTGCACTTACGATGTGACTTGCCTTCTGTAGGGATATCGTCTAGTTTGTACCACACATACGTACAGCAGGTGTTCGGCACTATGTCGTAATGCATTCTACTTTCTCCGGGATGATGAAAGTACGCCGGTTGTTACTACAACGTAGACAGATCAGACGGGCCTGTCGTAATGCTATGTCAAGTTACGTCTCTATCTCATGTTGCTTTCAGATTGGTGGACAGGTATATGTCGGTCGTCTGTTAAGACTTCATGTTTGATTACTAGTATACATTATTTTGACATTAAGAGATAACTACGCTAATTACCGTACTGTATACATACTCTGTAAGTATAACGTATCTGGTTCTTTCAGATGATGCATAATATCGGACTAAGGAACGAAGTTTAAAATGCTTTCTAGTGCGTGAATACAAATTTTGAAGTATTGAATGATCTACAATTATCGATTTAGAAATAAGTATATCTCGTTAAAACGTCTGTTTTGGGGACTAAATTCACAATTATTATTAGTAGTACTAGTAGTACTAGTAGTAGTAGTAGTACTAGTAGTAGTAGTAGTAGTAGTAGTATGTTTAGTATTGTTTAATAGTAACGGTGATAGTAATAGTAGTTGTAGTAGTAGTATTAGTAGTAGTAGTAGTAATAGTAATAATATCATTATTATTATTTATTATTATTATTAGTAGTAGTAGTAGTAGTAATAGTAGGAGTAGTAGTTATGTCATTAGTAGTAGAATTAACAGTTGTAGTAGTAGTAGCAGTTGTAGTAGTAGCAGTAGTAGTAGTAGTAGTAGTAGTAGTAGTATATTTTGTCTGAAGTAGTCTGTATCTAAAATCCCAGTGTTTTTAGTTCTATATTCGTTCTTAATTTCTTCTCGATATGTATATTACAAATGTACCGCCTTCACTGATTTGTTAAAACTTGTAGTTCTTTTTACAAACATAAGTTTTTACTCAAGAAAAGCAGATTCCACAGCCAAGTTACTGGAGTGAAATAGGTCATGACCTCCTACATGTCGTCTGCTTTTGGAACATCCTGTACATTAGCACTGATCCCTGACATAAACACGAACAAAGTAGGAATTATAATACGCCTACATATACATATCGCCATTGCCATGGTCGGTTGTAATGAATATATAATGAATTATCAGTGCGCTGCCTTATGTTTAAAGACGAAATATGCACATATAAAGATTGTACAGATTATTTCGATTTAGATACCATGTTTGTGATTATACATGTCTGCCTGTGTTTACAAAAAACAGCCAATCAGACTGGTGAACTCGATTTGCCCCTTATGATAAAGTAATAGTATTCGTGTGTCTGAGGTCAAGAGGTCAAGTTGTGCAAAACAGAACCATCCATTGCTCAGGCTGTTAACTACTGTATTTGAGATACAAAATGTACACACACTAGAATACTTTGGTTTCATTTATTTAATGTGTTTACGCAATGTCAAGAATGCTGTATTTTCGTTTTTTTTACTGGACTGTTAAAATTTAATAAACACGAACAGCCATTGTCAATGACATTGCTTGGCTGTAATGCAAATGTAATGAAAAATATGTACATGTGGGTCCTGCTTAGATCGTATTCCCCACCCCTCCATACTACTATACTACTATACTACTATTCACTGACACACACACACACAACCCTGGTTCTTTTTACACGCCGTTTTGTCTACGCCGTTCTTTTGAAATTAGTATCTACTCCAATAGAACGTGGACAATTCAAAGACATGACAAACAGGCAGAAACAAAATATTAGCACAGCCCATTACAATGGCTACTGGCCATATCAAGGCACATATGACGAGGATGGATACATTGTTACATATTTCTTAGATTTTTTATTTATTATTTTTAAATTGGGGTTTAGAGTCGCTTTCAAGGTTATTTCACCGGCTGATATTGACAAGACCAAGGATGATAACTGCATTGCCACTTTACAGACATCACATCCTATCAATGTCGCGTCAGAAAGGTAACTTTCGCGAACATTGATGCCGGGCTTCCGGGGCGGGATATCAATCTGGAACGTTTGGCTCCGGAGTCCAACACTCTACCACTGCGCTAGCACCCGCCCCCATTTCCTAGATGAACTCCTTCATAAATATATCTAGCTACCGGTAATCGTTTTATACATTTTGGTTTCTTAGTAGACATCAAGGATATATATTTATAGACAGATGGTTGTTCATGGTAATATTTAGGAAGATACTTTGTCCTTAGAGTGGAATAAAATGGACAAATTGATATTAAGTGGTACTCGTATCATGTAACAGTCGTTATTAATTTCGTCCCAAATCGTTAACTGGCTGTCTGCACATATATGTACAAAGAACTACTGTTTGGTATCGCTGGTGATACACAGCGAAGTATAGATAACATGTCAGGACTTTGGCGGGGCATAGGTTATCAGTAATCTCGTCTTCCTCATACATGCATTTGGAAACGTGATGTCTGCACATTTCTCCCCGGAGCCCGAATGCAATTTATATCCGGGTCTTAATGGTCCCGTGATGGTTGAGGTCACGTGGTTATAGTCCCGTGCGCACTTGATTTACGCATCGATGAGGCAACTCTGTACATAACACTCGTATTTGTGCTGCAACTGAAGAACATTTTTAGGTGGCATATACCGACACATCAGACAGATTTGACATTTGAAAATTGACCGAATACCTGATGAATGAGGCTCATCACATAGATTGTATCACATGTTGTATTCTTAACTTGGCAAACCCCTATATAGCTGTCATTAGTAGGCTTTACGGCAGTTTCCGAAATCGAAATATGTGTGGTATTCATTTCATGTAATCTGATTGATTCAGATACGTTCATGTACGTGTATGTTATGATAGATTTCGTATCCACTAAGAGAACACAACGCCCTCGTGTCTACACTTATCTATATATCGATGGTCGCAACAAGAGCGTTAGCATATGACCTCATATGACCTTTACTAAGTGATGTTTTAATTCCCATTTTCCGGATTGCAAAACCCGAAATTACAATGAAATCGTACTAAAAAAATTGTGTAACCTCGAGGCCTGTCCTTCTACAATAGTCGTGTCTCATATGTGTGTAAACTGACTTACGATCGTTCTGTGGAACGGTGACCTGGTCTTATATATACTAAACAAAATTAATTAAGGGCCGGAATATATCTTGTGGGAGGATTTGTACCACATTTTTTAAATCGGCTTAAGGAATCTCGTGCCATTCTTTTTTTCCAATGAGTCTGCAAGTTCATGAAGATTACCTGTATCCTATATACATTTGAACAATCTTCGTTGTTGAAATAATATAAAGCTATATGTCCGAAAAGGTTACTGGCCCTTAATTAATTTTGTTGAGTATATAGTATTGATATGTTATGATGGAATGCAGTCCTAAATGTAGCAGAATGAGAGCATGCATGACGTCAACTTGTGACTACTGTAGCCTTCCTTAGCTATTATTTTTAGAGCCGCTTTCAAGATTCTTTCACTTACTAGTATATCACGGCTTGTCAGTATATGGCAGGAGGAAAACCGTAACATCCGTAGCGCTGAATGTTGCAGGAAACCTGCGAGCAACGACTGTATCCTGCTCTAAAGCCAATTCATGTGTTAGAAATGGCATTTACATATATTTGGCTATAGGTAAGCACATCGACATAGCATGCATGTGATGCATGCATGTCTCTGCACGTGTCTTTCATTGCTGTTACCTCTGGAACAAAAGTTCTGTAGTGTTACAGACGAATACACTTGTACACAGATTGTAGTGTTACAGACGCATACACTTGTACACAGATTGTAGTGTCTGTCGAGCAGATCATCTTAGCATTCTTTCTTTTACTACATCTATAAATATAGACTAACCAATAGTGCCAAACATGTGCGAGAAACATATGGAAGACGAGTGGTTACAGGAATTGTAACGACTTTCATGTGGAATAATGCTTCTAGCATATTTCATTAGTGCTGCTGACCAGTTTAGTGCTCTGTTTCTTTGCTGCATTCAGAGGAATTCCACAAAGATAATGCAACGTTATTTATAATGTTATGTCCTATTTTCTCTATATAATATAAATGTTAAGAATATGATACTGATTATTGTTATTAGTATTAGTGTTATTATTATTATTATTATTATTATTATTATTATTATTATCGTATATCTGTTAGCTATTCCTGCAGCGATGTTAACTAATAAATATATTATTATTTATTTATTAATTAATTAATTAATTAATTAATTAATTTATTTATTTATTTATTTATTTATTTATTTATTTATTTATTTATTTATT
>JAUTBT010000747.1:0-11059 GCA_032361225.1 Lepetodrilus schrolli | reverse complement strand
CAATGCAGTTATCATCCTTGGTCTTGTCAGTACCAGCCGGTGCTCGCAGGTTTACTACAACATTCAGCGCTACGGGTGTTGCGGGTTTCCTCCTTCCCTAAACTGACAAAGTCGTGATATGTGAAAGACTCTTGAAACCCCAACCAAAACCAAAAATAAATAAATATGTAATAAGGACGATGACAGTCGTAGTCATTAGTATGCAAATATACCAAAACTCAAAGTTGCGTGATGCAATTAAATGCCGAACTGTTGGACCAACTTTATAAGAGCTAGAGGTTAAAGTCATGTCCAGTCGCAGATAAATCAACATACCCGTCACGTTCAGCGTCCTTACGTACGATGTCGACCGGTTCGGACTGGACTGGACTGGTTCAGTTGAGGTTGTCCATCTTAACCCAGATCGTTAGTTTCTGACGATGTTCCTTCTATTGGAACACACACAAAAGATGACATCAATTAAGGGTGGGAACGTGCCGAATGACCCTAACTACAGGTTGATATTGGTTTAACGTACGCCTCCAGTTAAAGTATTGCAACACGGATACACGCAAGGACAAACATAGATATCATTTGTCTACATATTCGTGTGAAATGTGTAGGTTGAAAATGTAACATGTGAATTGAAATTGAAAACCATCCTTTTTTTATATATATGTGTCCACAGTGATATTCGTCTTGATATGTGAACCCAACATGCCAGTATACCACTGTGATAGTACCCTTATAGCAAAGTAGCTATCCGTGTATTTTTCTTTAAAATGTTTCGCGGTCCGTCGATCATCAGCGTGTCCATTTGTATAGTTCAAAATAAAATAGTATGATTATAATAAACAAAAACACGATGCCCGAGACACCAACATATTTCACCAACCCTGTAAGATCTCCCCTGGCTTTCTGTTACAAATAGAATCGTTTTCAAACTTCGCACCATCATTTATACATGCCTAAAGACTTACTCAGTACCGTCATATCTATCATCCCTGATAGTGAGTAGCTACATAACACGAAGGACATTATTAATTCAACCACTGGTTACGAATACCATCGACATCATCTTCTGAAACTCATGGTTAACACAGATTATTTTTATTTTCCCATGTATTGAGGAATTCGGTATGTGTTTCAGAGGTCTCAACAGTTATGAAGTGGAAATATAAAAGGAGAATATGTAAAAAGTCCAGTTCTCGTAATATTGAATGTTGCCTTTATATGTATTCTCCGTGTCTAATTAAGGTCTTGGATTTCATTTGGAACTCTAAGCACAACTTCGTGCCTTCCTTGTAAATAGTCGGTCAGACATGCCTTGGGTCCAATCTGCCTAATACCTCCTTGATCTCCGGATCTAGGTCTATTATTATGATGTCATAGCAAATTCATCTCGGACCTTTTGATGTTTATCGCCAACGTGCAGACAACAATACATAAGCATCAATACACCTGGAACGGTAGACTACGGACAAGTTTATACATGTCAGAAGTCAAACCCAGTACAAATATAACATCGACGTGAAAACCCCTTTTCAAAGCAACTCTGGCTTAGAATATGCTAAATCTTCAATTTCAATTGAACGCGCCTCCCAGAAGTATAGAGATGTGAAAAGATCTTATTTGCATAAACAAATATAGGATATCTACATATTACAATACAACTTTCTGAGTGTCAGCATTTTCTCAAAACCATTAATTGCTATAAGAAGTACTATTTACTATTTACTTATGTATAATATGTACTTTATTTTTCTAGCTCTAACGAAGAGACTATTAAGAATGTGTCGTGTAAGTTGGAGAAAAAAAAAGAAATAATAATTGTGTATGCTATTAGATGTACACCATATGCTCACTGTATACAATGTGTCTTCATGGCGATTGGTATTACGATGTAATTTCTTACTTAAACCAATCCACCAATTTTTATGTATTTTTACGAACTGCATCCTCACTTGAATTTATGTTTGTGAATACAAATATATAATGTTTGTAAAAATGCTTCGTTAAATTCTCAGTACATGTGTTGTGACATTCATAGAGGTAGTAAAAAGATTACAGTATATATATATATATGGATCTGGATAAATGCATGATTCCAAATGAACATAACAGATGTCAATGTTAATACGACATTTGTTCGGGTGTATTTGAGAAAGGGAATGCATTAAGGAACATTTACAGTGCATCACAATAGCATTGAACACACGAGCATTAGACTAAACATGTTGCAAAAACAAGGTATTTCTTGTTCTTCACGTCTTGCTCTTGGCACGACTACTATAACATTGACCGAGTGGTTTATATTCCATCACGATCACGTGGAACATCCAGCCTTCATTACGACCCCGCGACGTCTTCCAACTAGATACACCTGGTACCGGTTGGCATCGGAAATATCACAGGAACAAAGATCCCGGCGTCTGTTTGATGGCGGACATCAATATGGCTGCCGCAGGTGCATTTCGGGACGTCTGGGTCGACGTAACTGGAAGGGAAGTAATACAATAGGGACCAGACGGACCCCGAGAAAAGAGATCACGTGATACAAACACATCTGGTATGAGGGAGTTAGCCAGACGGACACATACTGAACACATCCTTTAAGTAAACATCAAACTAGTCACATTTGATAATGTGTACTGTTGGGAGATTACTGGATTGTTTCTTCATCTTTTTTTGTTCTAGTAGACGATGTTGCCCTCGTGGTTTGTCCGGATTAAGCCACGAGTGCGCTGAATGCCATTCGATGTTCTTCTGGAAAGCATTGACGAATAGGAACTTTAAGATAATATTAGTGTCGGTGACTGAAGGTCCATTTCCATATCTAGATGTTTCTGTTACTGCATTGATCAATAGCTATGCATCGTAAGTCATGTGAGAATTAGGTGTGGGTGTCCAAGAGCATAATTACGGTAAACCGTAATATAATGCCCTTGGTTGAAGTTCTACATAAATATTAGTCGACGGTGAATTAGATAATGAGCTTCTAAACATTAACTGAATTATTTGAAACAATATTACACGTTGATTATTAAAATAGTAGCTCGTATACTCTTGTTGGCTTGCCATCATCCCCACGACGTTGAGGACTTCATATCGCATGGGAAATATTTATTAATTATTTCACCAAGTACAGCATCTTCCAACCAAACACACCATACGTATTTCATGTTTGAGTATCCACATTTCTTTTCAGGAATTCTAATGGCTTTGTCATCGAAAGTAGCAATCATTGAAATATTGCAATATATACTCCCAGGCATTATCAATTCTTTTGTCATAACCTAGAAACAAATTCCAACCCGATTTCCTTGTATTGCAGGTGCCACACACGGGCGGTCGTACAAACTTTGGTCAGAAGGCGAAGTAGCGTCCCCAGCACTGAAGAAGTTCGTAGAAGAAAGGAGCACACTCTTATTGGACAGACTGGCACAAGGATACAACGACACGTACGACATATTCACCACTGCCCCGATACGCGGAGGGATGGGACGCACGTCTGCGAGAATCTTTGCTGATGGAACACGTTCAAAGGTTCTATGCTCTGTGATGACCGGAAATAATGTAGCTCTATTACTATGCTTGCTTACGAGCTTGGATTTGCCGTAATAATATAAATGTGCAAATTATCATTTGTTTTATTGTTATATTTAAATATTATGATTAATATTAATAAACATATGCTATTTAAATTCTCAGGTATCCTTTGTGGTGAAACTGATCCCAAGCCCAGATTGGTTTGTCGGCGTGGATGGCCTTGACCTCTGTAAGAACGGGCGGTGGAGAAGGAAGGTCTACGCTCACTTACGTCCAATGGACGCCGGAACCGACCGAGGACTCACCTACACCTCACCCAACTGGCCGTCCTACCCGCCTCAGAAGATCTTCCAAATCACTCCATCCTTCCCGGACCATCCCGCCAGCTCATTCTTCTACCCCGACAGGACGAAGCTACCCAGGATTGCCCACGCCATATTCGAGCGAGTCGTGGAGTACGAGCAGCGGGGGAAAGTGACACATGTCGAGTACAACAGCAGGGCTAACGTCGAGGTGAAGAAGCAAGAGCATGAAATCTTGCAGAAGACCAGCGGATCTGAGTTGGAGGAGGAAGAGCTTGCACTGAATACGAAGATCGACCAGGCAATCGTGGACAAGCTTGAGAATGATATTCAGACAAAGTTGAAGTCTGCACCAAGGAGAACTCTCTTCCTGCAGAAGATGTTGAAACAAGGCGGGAAACCTCTGATGGCGGATCAGAGCTCAGAAGAGTTTGATGACAGTGAAGACGAGATGGTGTATCAAGAAAAGGACGATCAAGTGGAAGCCAAGTCGGCTGATGCGTATTACAACGGGAAGATGATAGTCCCTGAGCCAACCACGACGTCACCGTTAACAACAACGACGACAACAACCACATCGACTCCTATTATTCTCTACCAACGTGTAGAACCCATCGCACAGGACGACTACCTGGACTCGATACGACATTCTGAAGAAGAAAGAGAAGACGAAAAAGACGATGACGATGATGATGATGACGACAATAATGCCAGAGAGGACGACAGACCGCAAACCTACTGGCGATCCTCGGTAGAAGTTCCAGATCAGTCACAGGAGAAGAGCGAGGAAGTAAGCATCGTGGACTCTTCTAACGACGGGTTTCCTGATGATGATAATGTTGATGTACCCCTTGAAACTCACACGTACAACACATACTCCAGAGACGACGATGACTCCGAAGAGACCAGCCGGGGAGGGCACGATACCTATTCCAACGAAAGAACTTACGTCAGTCAGCATGAACGGTATGGTCATCACAAAAAGGATCCCGGTTACTTCGTTCAATCCAACCATAACGTCGAGACAACTACTAAGTATGTAGCTGATGTTCCTCGAGAGGACGAAGATGAGCAAATCGCCAACCCACGTGTCGTAGAATATGGTGCTGCCTACTCAACAAATTCAGTAGACGATCAAGAAACACGTTCAGAACGCAAAGAAGATGGAAGAAGCATTCCTATCTACCCGGAACCTACCCACCATCGCAGACAAGGACATGACAATGTTGAGATTCAACAGCGGCATCACGAAGGCACACACAAGCCTGTGTCATCTTACGCTAACAGTTTCCACGACACCGATGGTGAAAATGATGATGATGTTGATGACGTCGTATATCGTGACAATGTTGACAGGGATATTGTTCAGACAAGGGACCTGGACATACGGAGGTTCCATCGACCGAACTATGGTCACCAAAGACACGAGTCTGGTGGTAAGTAGCCTACAGTTGATTGAATATTACCACGCGTGCTTCGAAAGAATTAATGCAAGCATAATTAGTTAGAATTAATGTATCTTAGACATTTTGTATTTCAGTAAGTAAGTGTATGGGTTTTAAGACTGAAGCGGCTTATGAAGAGACTACAAGAAACTTATTCTGGTTCAATTATTATTATTTTTAGATCTAGAGCCGCTTTCAAGATTCTTTCACATATCACGAGTTGTCACTTTAGTGCAGGAGGAAACCCGCAGCATCCGTAGTGCTGAATGTTGCAGTAAACTTGCGAACAACGGCTGGTACTGACAAGACCAAGGATGATACCTGAATTGCCACTCTACCGACAGCGCATCCTATCAATATCGCGTCAGAAAGGTAACTTTCGCGAACATTGATGCCGAGCTCCCGGGGCGGGATTTGAACCTGGAACCGTTGGCTCCACCGTTCTACCACTGCACTACCAGCCGAACCAATATGCCATGAAGACACTCTTGAACTGTATCCGTCAAATTTGTGGAAAGTGGTTCCACTCTTCTTCAAAAGTTGTGAAGAGCTCGACATGAAATGATCCAAGAGTCCCTGTAAAGCATGGATGGTACGGCAGGTACTGACAGACCAAATATGATAACAGTAGACACGCAAACTAAGTGCTTGTTAACTTTGTCCGTATGCCATGTGGATACGGGATCGCCTCAATTAAAATAATTCTTATGTTTTCACTATAGGTTAACCTACTGACATCATATGGTCTCTTTCAGAACAACTGGACTGCCTCGTCAGTGGTTGGTCATCATGGACCTCGTGCAGCAAGACATGCGGGTTCGGCGTGCGCACCAGGTCACGTGACGTCCTCCAGCACAACCAAAATAGCGGCGAGGTTTGCCCGCGTCTTAGCGTGGAGGTGTTGTGCGGTAGCATGAGAACTTGTAATTGGAATCACTTCAGCAGCATCTTCGGCGCGGCCAACAACCAACGTTGGGGGAGGAGGAAACGGAGACGACGACGGCACCACACGGGACGGAGCTACAGGAACAACATCTGAATTAACGAGGCCACGACAAAGCCGTCACGTCTACGTTTGTAATTTTAACGTGCATGAGCTCGCCAGTGTTTGGATATTTTGACAAGCCATGTGCATCTGGGCTCGTGATCTTAGGGAGATTACTTGAGAAAAGAAACATGGATGTTCAATGTTCACACTTTTACGATGCGGGTAAAACGGGGTCAAGCATTTCATCAATGTAGACCTTACTTTCGTCATCACGTCAACATCAGCTAAACACAGGCTCTGTTTCTGTAACATATGGCGAACAATGTCCAATCATTAAATAAACTGAATGAAATATATGTACAGAGAACATCAGGTAGATACTCCAACACATAATTGCTGCATCTCTTTGTGCTCCTTGAATACCAAAATGCAGATTTTTCATAGATGTGCACACACTTATGTTCCAATCTGATAGTACGTTTGTCTTTTTTGGTACTCACACGTTCATGAATACGATGAGTATTGACACGCCACATAACTTTTCAAATGTCACGTTAAATATCAATGAAAACAATGACACTGTTGTATATATTGCGTTTGGCCTTTTATGCCAAGAAAAGAATATATTATTTTTTCACAAGACGGTATTGAATCATTCAATTATGATAAATAGATATAGATAAAATAACCACACCAATGTAATAAACAACTATGTTGCACATTGTATACGACATACTGAGAATTGAACCACACACACAAGAGCATACCTCATATACCAGTATATCGGTAATATCAAAATAGGTTTTCATTGAAAATTAATTAATTTTAATACATAGGTTGTAACATGTAATAAACGCACTTTTGATACTGGAATAGAATTTTATTGTTTTTAATGGAATCAAACATGTTTTACACGTGTTTAACTGTAAATGAGGGGCGGGTGGTAGCGCAGGGGTAGAACAGTTGGACTTCGGAGCCAAGGTTCCAGGTTCATATCCCGCCCCGGGGGTCCGGCACCAATGTTCGCGAAAGTTAACTTTCTAACGCGATATTTATAGGATGCGATGTCTGTAGAGTGGCGATGCAGTTATCATCATTGATCTTGTCAGTACCAGCCGGTGTTCGCAGGTTTACTGCAACATTCAGCGCTACGGATGTTGCGGGTTTCCTCCTGTCCTAAACTGACAAGTCGTAATATAAGTGAAAGAATCTTGAAAGCGTCTCTAAACCCCAATTAAAACAAAACAAAAATAAATAAAAATAATAATAGAATTATTATTATTACCAGGTATATTCATGGGTGTACACAATTTTCATGTTTTACTCTCAATGAAGAAGATATGTTATATCGTATATCTTTGAGTTCTACCATGGTAGAAAAGCCATTGTACATACTGCTTATAGCATAATACTTAATATTGATAGATGTTGTATACAGTTATTAATTTTGTACATAAGGATTGATCGTATAACATTTGCATAATTTTGTACAATTTCTTCATTGAATAAAATATGTGTTTACTGATTGGTGCCTTTGTGTTGATTATATGTAGCGTATAATCAATGGCTGATGAAGCTATTTAAAAGATTTCCAGGAAAAAGACAGGATTAAAACGCATTGAACTTGTCACATGTAATATTGGCAGTGGATACTAGCTCTACTTTGATCCAACATTGTAATGTTGAATACTCTAGACTATAATTATGGCATTCTGTCAGAACATTACCTCGTCAGAGGGTTGTCTGATAACCGTGGCATAATTCTACTCGGAGCTATTTTCACATCGTGTAGTCCGTTATAACCTTCACCGTAATAACACTTGCCAGACTCACAGCAAAGATAGGTGTCCTGTTCCAGGATACTAGCAGGATCCTGGCAGGACACCTTAATGTTGAGAATCCACGTTATATGTCCTGGTCCGGACACCTTATAACAGGATAGCTAACTTTTGTTTTACTGTGATTATGACAGTTTCAGGACATTGGAGTGAAATGACGCATGAACACTGTGTGATAAGAATATCCAGAAGAAGCGAGGCTAGCAAGATGTCATATCACGGCTTGTCAGTTTAGGAAATCCGCAACATCCGTAGCGCCGAATGTTGCAGTAAACCTGCGAGCATCGGATGGTACTGACAAGACCAAGGATGATAAATGCATTTCCACTCTACAGACATCGCATCCTATCAGTATCGCATCAGAAAGGTAACTTTAGCAAACATTGATGACGAGCCCCCGGGGCGGGATTTGAACCTGGAACATTTGGCTCTAACGTTCTACCACTGCGCTACCACCCTCCCCAATATACTATGAAGACACTCTTGAACTAGATTCGTCTATTTTGTGAAAGGTGATTCCATTCTACTTCGAGAGTTGTAAAGAGTTCGAAATGACATGCTCCAAGAGTTCCTGGAAGACAGGGATAAACTGAACAGCGTAGATTAGTATGTAATTTCTCTACTTATAAATTGCAATATGCATGGGCCACAGGTATTCGGTAATGAAAGTTTAAAAAAATATATTTTATTTTTTTAAATATGGATATTCTAGATCTAAAAAAAAATAAAGGAATTTATGTTAAACAAAATAAAAAATTAAATGAAAAATAATAATAATAATAATAATAATAATAATAATAATAATATAAAGGAGACATGCTACCAGTCTAGGTCAGCCTCGCCTCGCAATCTAATATCTATAACAAGGAGGACACTTGATGGTCCATCAACATTCGACTGAAATTTTAAATGTGCATATCTATTTTATTATCAAGCTCTGTAGTACTTAATGTTACCCTTTCATGATCCCCGTGGGAGCAGTTGCTACCATAAATATCTCTGAATTAAATCGTATCTTTGATAACCTTGATCGAAGTTCTCTCTTCTGATTCATTAAAAATAAATCTTTAAAATATTGCGCGAAATTCAAAGCTAAACATTGTATTCTGACAGTGCCCGCGAAACACTTCATTCAAAATACGATGTCTAACAGACAGCAATGCTTTGAATTTTCCCCAAGACTATTAACTATTTATTTTTAACAACCTGAAGCGAGACCGTCTCAATCTGTATATTTATTAAAGCAATATCGCATGAATAGCGCATGTCGATGGCCTGTACTATTATTAGCTATCTACTGGTTCCGACGGAGGCCATCCTCGACCCCAGCGGTACTTAATTCCGTTCAGGACTCACTTCATGTGGTACCCCTGGCACACATCTAGAGTGAAACTTGCGCATGCAACCAACCAGTGAAATAATTTTCCCGATGAATTTGGTGTAAGAATCTATCCAATTAAATATATTAATATTCTATTAATAGCTCCTAAACTGTTTGCGCAAGTTTCTCTCTAGACATATGTGTGCCAGGGGTACCACTTGAAGTGAGTCATGAACGGGATTAAGTGCCCATGTGGTGCGAGGATTGACGGAGGCACGCTCCAGGAAAATGTGTAATATTCATGCATAATGAAATACGATTTCCTGATATCTACAGAATAAAACGTATCATTTTTAGCACGCTTTACCTAGTGGGGTGGCATGCTCCCGAAAATTTCGAAATGTAGGCATAACAACGTACGATTTTCTGGTATCTATAGAAAAATAACACACGCCAAATCCAGACAAGAATGATAGATACCTAAATATCCTGGCATTTTTGCACATTAGAAACGATTAAATTTCATATCAGGTCGTTCTTAACATTTACTCTTGAGTTACAGATGCATGCTGATACGTCCATCAATTGCGATAAGGCAACATAAATTGGCAATAGTATACTAGCTAAGATAGCAATGAGGTCTCATGATGTCAAGACAGAAAATATCAGAGAATAGTCAAAAGTTGGCGACCCTCTGCCACAAGACGATGGTCAACGTAGATGGAGAATCACTCTCTGTACATCCCCAATTTCATTTCCAACGGTTAGTTTCAGCAGTAGAATGCAGCATTGAAGATATCTTTGAGTATTAACAATAGATTTCCGCCCTACCTTTTTGAATCATTGGCTCTTCTTAGGAAAGCTACTCGCAGAAGAAGTCTGGATTATTGCAAATCTAGATAAGTACTATTGGCCAAATCCCACATGAACGCATACTTTTATAGTATTATTTGGTCACAATCCATTGTAATTGACAGGATTTTGTGTAAACATAATATATACTATACATGTAGATATATATCTCTCGTTGTTCGTCCGACGTCTGCATTTTTATTTATGTGATCTGGATTACTCTGTCTAGACGTGGCTGTTGATGCCTAACCGGGCATGGAAGGTTATTTCACACACCTGACATGTGATATTCAATGTGGCTGTGTTGAAGGTTCTGGCAACTGGCTTTAAGCCTGTGATTACATATATACGGTTTATCTCATTTGTTGTGTTGCACCATGCTAACGGATACAGTGCCAGGCCTTCCCAGGGATGATCATTGTGCTCTTCCTTTTTCTTTGGTCTTCCAATCTAATTAATGCTTTCATGGGATAGTCAATCATTTAGGAACTGGTTGGGTGGCAGACGATATACTCGGCTCATCTTGTCTTCTGCTGGAGTGAGTGAATCCTTGGCACGCCCGTGTGTATAAGAATAGCTCTAGATCTTGTCTATATATTGATGTGCCTGGATATAGTGCTACATCTAGATAGGTGAAACTCTGCATCTCGTTGAGCGTCTGACCCTTCATTTTTTGTATGGTTTCTGGTACGGTTTTCCAGGGACGGTGTGGGGGCGGGTGGTAGCGCAGTGGTAGAACAGTTGGACTTCGGAGCCAAAGGTTCCAGGTTCAAATCCCGCCCTGG